>JASZXT010000096.1:0-56691 GCA_035521555.1 Lecanoromycetidae sp. Uapishka_2
GATATAGACTTGGATGTGAGGAAGAATTATGCATATCATCTCAATCAGGCATTCACCAATCTAAATCTTGGACCAACCTTTTCATCTCATATCCCTGTGAAGTCATCTAAGGCTTCGAAGCCTATTTGAGCGTAGCCACCGCTCTATCTTCTTTTGTGGATCTCAGACTCATAGTTGAATGCGTTTGTCTTGGATAAGTAGGAACAAATATGTTATAGACGCGTCGTGGAATGACGCAAGTTCTATAAATCCTTCTCCATCTGGATAATCTCCTCCAAGTCCCCTGCCAGTCCCTCCGTTTCGCTCTCATTGAATTTCTTCAACGGTCTCCTTGCAAAGCCCCCATACCCAAAGAACCTCTGCAACGCCGCCTTTGTCCCCGGCACCCCAGGCTTTCCCAATAACCAATCGCCCTTGCTTAGGACCTCCTGCAATTTCATCGCTTCTTCGATCTTTCCCTCACACCAAAGATCCCACACCTTGACCACCATTTTGGGGATGACATTAGCCCCACCACTGACAATCCCACTGCCCCCACTGACACCAGCCTGCAGCGTGAAGTCGGCCAAGCCACCAAGCGCCATGAATCCACTACCATTCTTCTTCGGCGTGCAGGCATCCATGGCGCTCGCTACGCGAGTCAGTTTGCCCACATTCCCACAGGTGAATTTCGTGCCGACAATGTTGGGGTGCTGAGATATTCTGGTGATGAAATCGCTGTCCATGTCTATGCCTGCCACTGCACCGGGATAATTGTACAGGAGGATGGGTATGGGACTTTCGTCGGCCACGGCTGTATAGTATTCCTCCAGTCTCGACTCAACCATAGCTGGACGATAATAGCTCGGTGGCACTAGAAGTGCATAATCCGCCCCTGCCTCCGCTCCTTCCCGACACAAATCCAGCGTTCCCCTTACTGATTGTTCGGCAGCGCCACATATCACCGGGACCTTGGTGTAGCCGGCCTCGTCGAGGGCATTGCGCGTTGTGTGAGTCACCATAGCCTTCTCGGAGCGGGACAGGTGCACTGCTTCACCATTGGAGCCGAGGGTTACGAGACCAACGAGGCCAGCACGGGCGAGACGAACGGAATGTTTGCCGATTGTGGGGAGGTCGAGGTCTTCGGTTTGCGGGTCGAAGAAGGTTAGAGTTGGGCAATAGATACCGGGGCGGAGGGGAATGCGGGTTTTGAGTCCCATGCTCGTGTTTCAAAATAGTCAACGCGAGCTGTGAGGTTTAGATTTCCCTTTACGGTAGAGTTGAGTGGTCGAAGAATAAAGGAAGATGAAGGTAGCGTTTATATCAATTTGTTCTCATCCCACTTCCCGTGGGGCCCCGCCATTTTTAAGACGGCTCGATTCCGTTCTCTCATCTCGTCATTATTCTCCTAAATCGTAGGCAATATCTAGCGTCCGGTCCATTCACGTAGGTATATTGATAGTATCTTTGCTCTCCATTACTGTCCGGTTGGGAACTTACGATGAAAAGTCTTCATCGTGCAGTTTAGCGTGGGGAATTCGGCCGGCTAATGTGTGGCTAAACGCAAGTCATCGCCGGCTGATTAGGGCTTTTCGATTAGGGCTGATATTTGCAGGTGATGCCACTGTCCAACCAGTCGAGCCAGTGAAGAAGGATCGAAGTCCTCTGGAGTTCAGACGATGTTCTTGATACCCAGTCAACAAAAATCAGCAATTCGATAATCCAAGCGTACGAGAGACAGGATATATATTTCTCTCCTACCTCGCACTGTCTTCTATGTCTGAGAGTTATGGCTATTTTGAACAACTAAATCTGATTGAAGAAGAAGTGATTAGCCAGCCTGAACCAACTATGGCACCTCTCACAGTGCTTATGGTATGTCATGCGGTCTCGTTACTTGGATTCTCCGCCCTAAAGTAAGCGAGTAGATTGGGACGGGCGAATATACGACGGGATTCGTTGGTGGAGGCATGTCAACATCCGACAAGAAAATTGGAGTAGTAGCCCTCACAATGTTTGATCTCCGAAGGCGAGGAAAAGTGGGTAAACTTGGCATGGTAGGGACATCAGGGACTAAGTTCCCCGCTATAAGTAGGTCTTATCCATTCTCTTCCTTTTGCTTGAGCAAGCTCAAAATTCTGTTGTTGTTAGGAGAGCATCTGCAAAAGAACATCTCCGCTGTTTACAATAACCTCGATGTGTCCTTCGACTCGTATCCACCAGACAATGCCACTCGCGATCCGGAGTCGTACAAAAGCGCCATTGATGCCCTATCCCCTGGGGATGCCATCACAATCTTCACTCCTGATTCAACCCATTTCATGATCGCGACCTACGCCATCCAGCGCGGCATACACGTCCTGATTACCAAGCCCGCCGTTAAGCTTTTACATCAACACCAGACTCTCCTCCACGAAGCGCGACGAAACAATGTCTTCGTCTTCATCGAGCATCACAAGCGTTTTGATCCTGCATATGCAGATGCTAGAGCCAGAGCAAAGACGTTGGGCGACTTCAATTACTTCTATAGCTATATGAGTCAACCGAAGTCGCAATTGGAAACGTTCAAGGCGTGGGCGGGGAAGGATAGTGACATCTCGTATTATTTGAACTCGCATCATGTTGATATTTGCGAGTCCATGGTGCCCAATTACAAGCCGGTCAAGGTGACAGCAAGCGGCTCGAAAGGTATCGCTGAAGATCTAGGTTGTAAATTGGGAACCGAGGATACAATTTCTCTGCTGGTTGAATGGGAGAAACGTGGTGACCCGGCGACAAAAGCTACTGCCGTGTATACTGCGAGTTGGACGGCGCCTCAGCGTGCTGGGGTGCACTCGAACCAGTATTTTCACTGTACGCCCATTCCGCGCTTTCATAGTCGTTACTGTTTTCAGTGACAACACTGATAGGGTTTGCAGATATGGCATCTGACGGCGAAATCCGTATCGACCAAGCCAAACGTGGTTATGATGTTGCCGATGATAATGAAGGCCAGTTGATATGGTACAACCCATTTTACATGAAATATGCCCCAGACGAGGAAGGTAATTTCAACGGGCAGACTGGGTACGGCTATGTTAGCTTCGAGAAGTTCGTTGATGCAGTGAACGCGCTGAAAGAGGGCAAGGTCACGCTTGAGGAGTTGGACAGAAGAGGATTACCGACGCTGAGGAACACTGTTGCCACGACGGCGATCCTGGAAGCTGGTAGAAGAAGCCTTGATGAGTTTCGAGGCATCGAGATTGTCGAGGCCGGAAATGGACAATGGGTTCTGATATGAGGCCTCTCACAGGCCAGACATTCGTCTTCCATCAGAGTCTAGCCTTTCAATCTTTTCGAAGGTGTCTTTGGTCGGGTGCTGCGCCTGACTGCTTGCTGCCTTGATGGCCCTACACCGTATCCTAACAGGAATGCTAGTCGCATCGAGGCTCCAGCATAAACAAAAGCCACATTGCCCCAATCAATGGCATTCCAGCTAAACACATCCCAGTAAATATTCCAACCTACGGATTTGACACTGTAGAGGTGGCCAAGATCTGCAATAAGCAAGCAGAAAAGCAAGGTCCTCCAGACTTTAAGGTCTGTAGTCGATCGCAAAACTAGAGCCTCATTGACGGCGAAAAAGAAATAAAGGTTTGCCAATTGCGCAAGAACAATCTGAGTAGAAGTCGCTATGCCGTGCTCTGGGCTCGATGCTGCATGGGTAAGATCGAGATATGTTTGCTGCTGGAAGAAAGAGTAGTAGGCGCCAGTGAGGGCAGAGACCGGCTCAATGTAGAGGAAGAAGTATCTGTACATGTATGCTACCTGAGCTTTTCGAGGCTCTATAACATTTTGCATGGTCATTTTGGCGAACCAGTCACGGAGAATTGCACGATACAAGGTCTGATATAGGATATTCGGTAATCGACTGGTTGCAATGATGATCGGCAGCAAGAGTGGGTCAAGGATATAATGGGATGAAAGGGTGTATGACGCCACACCGGTGAATCCACTGAAATTGGCTTCGCGCGCAAGAGCATTTGGGGCTGCGGCGTATTCACTTCAACATTTTCGATGATTTGTTTGTATTTGTAGACTGTGTATATTACTCAACTGCTTTAATCTCACCTGCACATACACATCATTGCTTTATCGCATTTCATGTAACACTTCCTTAATTGTATTGAGCGTCTGCGTCTACACCTACAGTCCCATTCAATGACACGAGGTTCCTTTCTCTACGCAAAGGTCACCATATACATACTAGCGAATCGCACCGGTATGACAGCTTTCGAGGTCGCAGAGCCCCTCCGAGTGTACTAGGGATCATCCTCTAGACCTACTGAAACATGATATCGAAGAGGTAAACAAAGGACTCGGGAGCTGAAACATGGATCCCCCGCGCCTCAAAACCCTCTTCTCGAGAAAGAGGCGAGCTTCGACCTCTGAAAAGAAAGAAAGGCCGGACAAGAAGTCCACACAAGGAGCTCATGAACTGTTTTTGGAATACGAAGGGTTTCTTAATCCCACACGTCCTCCAAGACCTTCGACATCCGCCTCCACATTTGCGCCGTCCCATTCTTCGAGACCTTCAAACAGGTATGATACCAAGCTGTCGGAGGAGACATTGAGATCATCTACCGTGTCCCGCACAAGATCTCACAAGAGTATATCTAGCCATGGCGATGCCTTCCTCCAAAGTCCATCTCAGCCTCTTAAAGTCAACGCCTCTCGCAAGCAGGGGCTGTTCTCCCTGCGCACTTTGACTCATGAGCAGTCAGCTGGACAATTCGATGAGAAAGATGAATGGCCACTAAAGAACAACCCAGAGCCTGAGCCCAATGCTCGCCCTGCTAGCAGTTGGCTCCGGCGTCGCATTAGCACGACGTCTAGACAGACGCGACCGCCTCCTGCTTCCCTCACGCCTGGCGCATATCCTCCTACAAACATCACCGAGCAGCCGTATTATAGATACTCCATCTACGACGACGATACTCTAACTGCGTTACCGTCCTTCCCTGGCTGCGAGACCGAGCAACCTAAGATATTGGAGGATAGATTTGCTAAGGGGGCCGCTGCGAGAGCAGCAGCAGCCGCTCAAAATGAAATGTATGAGTCTATACGCAACATGCGGCTCGAAGAGCCTAAAGTGACAAGAGATTCTGAAAGCGGGGTGGGTATTGAGGTGCGAGATCGATCGGATGCAATGTCTGACTTTGAGATACCAGTGGTTCGCAAGGGTAGGGGAAGAACGTTGAATTACTGAGAGCCTCACTGACTTTCACCTAGACCCACTTTTCGCCCTACCCGGAGAGCTCGTGGAGCACATACTATCATATCTAGATGCGAACTCTTTAACGAATGCTGAATTAGTATCGCAGCTCTGGTCCCAGTCAGCAAGCTCACGCCATGTTTGGAGGGAGGTTTTCCACGCTGAATGCCAGACCCAGAGCCAAAATGCTGCCATCAACCCCACTTGTTGGCCTGGCCACGGAAAGGCTCGAGGCCACCAGGACTGGAAGAGCATGTGTCGTGCACGGAAAGCGTTACAACAACGTTGGAGAAACGGCCACGCCGCAGCCATCTACCTAGAGGGGCACACGGATAGCGTGTACTGTGTCCAATTCGATGAAGACAAGATTCTGACCGGTTCCAGGGATAGGACCATTAGGATATGGGACGCTCGCACGTACCAGTGCATTAAGATCATCGGCGTTCCCACCAGAGGCGCTGGATCGGCCGTTCCCCCGCTGCCAGCGGACGTCAACGTGGCAGATCGCGGCCAGAGACCATTCATGAAAGTCTTCTCCCCACCTTCTTCAACCGTGCCGACACCTGTCACACCCTACCTCTACCACAAAGGCTCAATCCTCTGCCTCCAGTATGACACTAACCTGCTCGTCACCGGCTCCTCAGACTGCACCCTCATAATGTGGGATATCAAATCCTCCTACACCCCCATCCGACGCCTCCACAAACACACAGCTGGCGTGCTAGACGTCTGCTTCGACTCCAAACACATCGTCTCATGCTCCAAAGACGCTACCGTCTGCCTCTGGGATCGGGAAAGCGGTAATTTACTACGGCGACTGACAGGCCACCGTGGCCCCGTCAACGCAGTGCAACTGCGTGGCAACCTCGTAGTATCGGCGAGCGGAGATGGCATAGCCAAGCTCTGGAACTTGACCTCCGGTCTATGCATCAAAGAATTCCCCAGCCGAGACCGCGGCATGGCCTGCGTCGAGTTTTCGCCAGATTCTCGCACTATTCTGGCAGGCGGCAATGACCAGGTGATTTATCAATTCGACACCGGCACCGGCGAGCTCGTGCGCGAAATGCGCGGCCATGAGGGGCTTGTGCGATCTCTACATCTTGATAGTGCGAGTGGTAGGATTGTTAGTGGAAGCTATGATACCAGTGTCAGGGCTTATGATTTGAGGACTGGGGAGTGCATTGTCAATTTTACGAAGTGGACGAGTAGTTGGATCTTGAGTGCCAAGAGTGATTACAGGAGGATTGTGGCTACGAGTCAGGATAGTCGGGCCGTGGTCATGGATTTTGGGTATGGGTTGGATGGGATAGAGTCGTTGGAGACTTGACTGGAGGAGGTGGAC
Organism: Lecanoromycetidae sp. Uapishka_2; assembly: GCA_035521555.1. Lineage (NCBI taxonomy): Eukaryota > Fungi > Ascomycota > Lecanoromycetes > Lecanoromycetidae sp. Uapishka_2. The sequence goes on from JASZXT010000096.1 coordinate 6,576, forward strand.
TTGCATATAGGGCCATGACTGGAGCGTGGGGAGGACGAGTATGGTCCTGCTCTCGGTATGTGCCTGGATCTTGTGACATGTCTGATTATGAGCGGCATTCTACTCTAGCGACGTCCTTGCATTTGCATGTAGAATCAATCAATAGTAAAATGTATATAAACAGCATTAGTATAGCCATAACGCTTGTGAAGGAAAACCATTCATTGAAACCACCTCGCTTGTTTGAGACGAATCAAAGCCCCTATCAAAGCAATCATACTGGAGAGGTCGCGAGGACAACTGAGAACGTGTGTCGTATTAGTCTTTAGATAAAATGTCTTCGAGGTTCTGACTGGGTGATTACTAATGAGCTGATCTTGAAAACGCAGATTCATCGAAGCACTGACTCCCGAGCGCCTCCCACAACGTTCTCAACCTTCCTCTAGCCTTTCAGATCTTTGAAAAAAACTAGCAAGCACACCCTTCCTTCGCCTCTGCAGCCTTCTTATTCAGATTCACCCTCTCAGCCCCTAATGCTGCCTGCGTCCCACCCGCAGCGCCTGACTTGGCTCCCTTCATCTGCGTCTCCGGAATCGCATTCGCAATAGCCGTAAAGACCTCTTGCACATTCACCCCCGTCTTCGCGCTCGTCTCGAAAAAGAGCAATCCCTCTTCCTCCGCATAATCCCGTCCCTCCTTTGTAGAAATCTTCCTTGCATTCCCACTCTCTTCCGCTGCCTCCGTATCACCTTCTGTGTCCCCTTCGCCTGTATTATTCGCCTCCGCACCACCTTCGCTGTCGTTCGTAAGGTCGAGCTTGTTGCCCACTAGAGCGATGACGATGCCTGGGCTAGCTTGCCGTTGTAGTTCTGCAACCCAGTGTTTTGCTTTCACAAGTGAGGTGGGCTTAGTAAGGTCGTAGACGACAAGGGCAGATTGGGCGTTCCGGTAGTACATGGGTGCGAGGGAGGCGAAGCGCTCCTGGCCTGCGGTGTCCCATATTTCGAATTTGATGGTGCGGTGAGGGAGGTGTGATTTTTGGGTTAGGAAAGCAGCTGATGGCGATCAGTGTTAGCTATACTGTTGTGAAGGAGGCGTGTATGGCGAAATGTGCGCTAGGATGGGGGGCCTGAAGGGGCCTGGGCATACCGCCGATTGTAGGCTCTTTGTTCTCTTGGAAATCGTTGTTGACGAAGCGGAGGACGAGCGATGACTGCGTACCGGGGTTTTGCGTGTCAGTCTCCACACCGACTTTTATACTGCGGATTGAGGTGAGGACGCTGGGGCGTTCATGCAGGTACGAACCTTTCCCACGGCCGCCTCTCCCAGCAGCACAAGCTTCACGCTGCTGCTGGGCTTTGGAGGCGCAGCTGTAGAATCGGCCATGGTACGCAGTCACGAATCGCAAGCTAAGCACTTTCTAGGTGTCTAGGGCAGTAAGGACAGCAGTAAGGCAAGGCTAACCTAGGCGATGACAAGGCGTGGGATGTAGGTAAGACTGGTGGACGGAGATGTCCCGCGGCTGAAGACAGCCGGGCTTAGCGCAGGTTGATGAAGGACTTGGGTAGGGTGCTAGTCAGGTGAGCACTAAGATGGTTACGAGGGAAGGCTGTGCGATCTTGTGGCTCTGGTCCCGGCTCTCGTCTTCCCCTTCCCGTAATTATTACGTGTTTCAGCGTGGACTTGCTGTGTATGGAGGAAGAAGCATGGTGAGATGACGATTGGGTGAGCCTAAGTTGGCTAGCGTCGCTCCACAAATCCTTCAGATTTTGAAGATTGAGAAAATTGTGAGTCTATGAATTTTGATTGCGTGGCTCTTAGTCTGGATTTGCATTGCTCAAAAAGACATTAGCGATGGATTGCTGGGAATGACACGTGATGGCAATGTATGAATCGCATGATCGCAATGGCAGCAATGAAAAATGGGTATCTTGAAGACACTGAATTGTGTGGAAAAAAGACTGTCTAGAATTCAGTATGAGCAGTGTACAGTGGTGACAAATGTCTTGAGAGCCCGCTCTCCATGGCTCGTCAATCTCGCCGTAGCCCGTACGCAGATGATGCCCCAAAAACTCCGCAACCAATGCACAAAACGAGCGGATCCAAGCCGGACAAAAACGCTAATGTCGAATATGGTACAGCCCATCCCTCCCAAATGCTTGTGACTGTGAAGTCAAATAATCTATATGGTATATCTCCCAAATGCCCAGCTCTTTCTAAATCAAACTCCGTGAACGACTTTTGAGACACCGGTGTGTACTGATGCAAGGGAAATCGTATATGGTAAGGGTGAAAATGCTGGGAAAGGTCGCTCAATCGCTAATCGCAATCGATTGGTGTTGGTACATCTCGCGTGAGCAAGGGTTCAAAATGGTGGTACAGGTCTATGATGCGAACGCCATGATCCGAAATGACAGGTTGTAACGAAAATAGATGAGGGCGTAGAGGATGGTTGCTAATCAATGGCGCGGAAGAACGGTGAGCCTGAGCTTGCGTACGTTAGCAGGGGTCGCGCAGGACTAGGCAGAAAGGATGACTCCGGTGACTTGTCCCTGGTCTGGTACGTACCTCGCTGTGGAGTCATTCCTTCAACCCCAGGACCAGTAATGTACACTGCCGGACTGCTTCTGCAACGGCGGCAGATTTGTGGCGAACGACAGAAATTCGGAGATTTGAAAGCAGTGCACATGGAAGTCTTGGGGCCACAGCGAAACCTGTGGGATATCATCGACCACCTTTTGGAGGTGGTTTTGGCTTTGGTACTCCAGTAGTGTCGTATCCACCTCGTCCCATATTCATTTGTGCGACAGGTCTGAGTATCATGAAAGCGTCTTGAAGTCTTTGGAAGCGGATTGAGTTAGCTGTGTGTGTGTCTGGTCGTTGTGTGTGTTTGATGAAAAAAGAAGAGTCACTGGGCTTCTCACCGAGTCTTATATAGCAAGTCGTAACCACACGGCCGTTTGCTGACTTGAGTCACAAATAGCTTTGGGCTGTGTCGTTCCTGCAGGCTACTCGTTGCTGAGTCTTCGACCACTTCTTTTGCAATGTAACGTATCTGCAAGTGAGATCCGGTTCCGATATCGATTGTTGACCTCTAGGATTGTGGTTTGGTTTCGTCCGGTGTTTCGAGGCAGCTCTCAAGGCAGTAATCTTAGAAGCCAGAGTGAGTAATCTCGACTTTGTAAGGTAGTAGGAAGATATGGTGAGACGGAGCTTGGTCGACGAGGAGGTCGCTACAGCTATATCAATTACGAGCAAGAGAAACAATTATGCAAGGTAAGTTTGAAGAAAAAGTGACCGGACGAGTTTGCGTGCGGAGGTAATATTGTGCTGCGGGTGCCCCCTTGGACAACCGAGACCTTTTCGAGCAAATTATGATGGGATACGGGTTGGATATGTCTCTCTCTATGGCTGATCGTGGAAGTCTTGTGTCAGATGTACTTAGTGATCCCACTACCAGAACGGGGAAGAGTAGAGCTGCAATATGACGCAGAAAGGGAAATGCACTTGAGTTTCTTTTTGTTTTCTGTCCACAAACAACTTTAATTCTGGATTTAATTTTTTTCCCTCGCACACGTGTGACAGGGGTCTGCGGCCGTTTCAAATGTTCTGGCATATTTGATGGCTGTGAGCTAGCATTGACGGCTCGAGTGCCAACGGTCCTTGGGCGTTAGGAAGAAATAATAATGTTCTAGCAGGGCTCTGTTCGTGGCTTCGTGCTCATAATTTGCTCAGCCTAACTTGTCGGGTCGCAAATCACACCCAAAGAGCGCGCCCCCTTCGGCTCATCCCTGTCTTAGGGCTCGGTGGGCTCTCGTTCCTGCAGTAGCTTACCACCCACTAGAAGCGGAATCTCACATCCAGAGATCCCGATAGACTGGCTCGGAAGTCTATTCAAGCCATGGATTGGTTGAACCCAGTTTTTATAACTCACATCTCTATTCTTAATCGCCTCTTGGAAAAGCTGAATAGTAATACATTATTTGAAAAGAGTCATAGCTACGTACTGTGATGACTTGACTCAGGCAGCAACTTTCCTTGCCATCTTGAGTTCTAGACCCATCAGAGACCAGACAAAAGCATTTGTGCGTCTCGCTCGCAATTAGGCACCAAGATTTTGAGCGCTCGGTCAACGATCGAAGTCACATTTTCTGGTCATTGGTATGGCGCAACAATTTGTGAGCAAAAGCGAGAGAAAGAAAGGAGCTCCAAGCTCTTCGCCAAATTAATCCAATTTGGTCAATCTGGCAGTCACATCCTCATCACACGTTAGTGGGTACCGCTCTGTTGGGTAAGTGATATGTACCTAGAAGGCCGCTAGAAGAACAAGGATACCTATGAGCTTGTTTCGGGAACGGACAGCTTCTTCCGCTGCCCGATTGATGGATCGTTCTGAAATCGTTCTAGAGAAGACAAGATCAGTACGAGTAGTAGCAGTACACGTGGATCTCAATTTTCAATGACCCGGATGAGCCACTGCTGGCTGTGTTTGCCGTGCCCGTAGGCTGTAGACAAACAATCAAAATACTATATGTCGTTCCTATTTGCACACGGTCAACTCCGCATACGCCATGATCCTGAGGTTGGACGGACGCCTAAGGAGCTGCACTGTCCATTGCGGCTATAATGTGCGTAGTCATATCATCACCATCAATCCTTACGCTTACGCGGAAAGTTTCGCTTTATGCTTCCTCTTCCAAGCTTTTAGCATTTGCGCAGCCCAGCCACAGAGAAAGAGGAATGCGAAGTTGTGTGATGCCAACTGACAGGGAACAGGCTACAGGGGAAAGGAAATGAACAGGATCATCCCTTGTTGACCACTTCCGCCATGTGGCTTCCCGACACTGGTACCGACGGATGCATCCCCAGAAAAGTAAAAAGGAAAAAGGAGATGCTTTCGGTACCTTACTTTACCTTACTCCTTAGGAACGCCAGTCTTGGCAAATCCCTTTCCGACGAACCGGCGTGTGCGAAAGGTAAAACGCACGGTATGATAGATCAGATCTCAATCTCAATATGCGCTCTCAGACAATGATCAAAATTTCACCCTCAATGCAGCGACTCGCGCTCCCAATCTCTGCCGTAATCATAGAGGCCAGATGTGATCTACCGAGTTTGATCAGATCAGATGTTTGTACAGCAAATTAACCCGGACAACACCACCCACATGAAACGGAAACATGTTCATGTAGTTTGCAAGGCTCAAGTTCCCTGCACAACACGGAAACAAACACACCTAGTTTATTCGACGATAATCCAGGAGACGCAGCTGCGGCGTTTGAGATAACGATCGTACCTATCAGAAAGGCCCAGCCTTTTTCAGCCCCCAAGTGTCAGAATGCGAGGAATGCGATAAATGCAGGGCATGCCACGTGTGCATACTGCATAAGCGATGATCTACACTAGGTACCTCAGTAGCATACAGCCTGGGAGTTCAACTGGCAAAACCCACAATTCTGAATCCCAAGGCTGATGATTCAATGCAATTCTTGGATTATTGAATCATATTCCAAATCATGATCTGGGATCTTGGTGAGATTCTAAAGCGCTTTTGAAATCCGCTCATAGTCAGGTAAAGACGTAGCGCGCGAATTTCAAGATCTGACTGCGATCAGGATTATTCATCTCCATGTGAGTATGCCTTTCACAACCGCAATTCTCCGAGCTTACTCTCAAACGCACGTGGCGTGCAAAGGCTGACAGCTTGAAACTTAATGCCAGATCTGCCTTATTTAGAATCCCATCCTGCTGAAGAGCCTCAACAGCGGAAATTCGAGAGAATCTTGATGACGGTATCTGCATCGTAAGAGTCATTATCCATGGCAGTCCGCGGAGTGGGTCTTGAGCTCTTTTTCGAGGTGAGACGGAATTCTATATTTATCAGATCATACAATGTGTGATGTAGATGTAATCATCTTCAAAAGCCGATGAATGGCAAATTGTGCCGGCTAATCCTCGGCACAAATGGCTCAGTGAATGAATCAAAAAAAGCGATTTTGGAGCAAGTGACTTTACCAGCTCTACGTGAATCGAACTCAAACGGGCATACGGCCATGGAACATACGAGATGGCGGAAGAACTTCGATGATGAATGGGCAGATGCTTATGACAACCTTAGAGATCGCAGCCCTTTTACATGGTACACAGCTTTCGGGAGAATTCTCGACAGTATTAAGGATGTGCAGCGTATAGCGCTGGCCGTGATTTTGATGTGCAATGGTGTTCGGCCGTTTCTTTAAATGGTCTCAATGGACATCCACAAATGCTATTCCCGTCCCCTCCGCGGCAGCAATACTCAAAGCCGTGCCTCTAAATGTACATTTGCTGTTATTCCACAACCAAATCCAATGAGCAAACTCCCAAGGGACTCTCTTCGCAAAGTTCAATATTCAACTCACAAGTCAAAATTGTACACGCACAATCATATTGAGCAGGGTAATTTCCAACGCATCCTGCCAGCGATGTGAGTCTCCATCATTTTCCCTAAAATCCGCATCGGATGATTTTATCAAGGTTTCCTTATCAAAGGGCTCACTGCCTGACGGGCAAGCTCAATTTTACAAGACATTTGACTACCACATTCTCGCAGGCAGAAATAAGATATCAAACCCAGCGATTCAGAAATTATCAAGGAAACGGTGCACTAGGGGATTTGGCCCACAGGGCAGTGAACCTTTCTCGTGGGCTGTTGGCTGCTCGTCAAACTATCGATGAGCTCCTCGAAAGCGCTATACCATTCAGCAGGGTCAGGATCCCGAGGCTGTGCAAAGGTATTCGACCATTCATCATTGAACTCCCTACGCCATTGAGCACATCCTATTGGCGTCTGGCCATCATAACTCTCATCGCTACCCAGACAGTCAATTTTATCACGGCCCTTGGAGCTGAGTATCCTCAAACTTTCGATATCCGCATAGTATGCCGCATAATGGAGCAACGTGGATCCGTGTTCGTCTCTAATATTGTGATTAAGATCTGCGTGATCGAGAAGGATAATCATCGCGTCATGACTGCGATTGAGCAATGAAAATTGCAGAGATGTGAAACCAAAAATGGTCATTGCATTTATATCGGCGCCCCTTTTCAACAACTCTGCCACTACGAGATGGTGATTTTTGGCGCAGGCTCTATGCAAAGGCATTAGGCCATCCTGATCTTGATTCTTGATATCTGCTCCATAACTCAGGAGGAGATTCATGAAACCCACAATCATGCCAGGTTCGAGTCCGTCTGAAGCAATAGTGCTCAGTGTTGTTCTGCCACATATGTCTTTTAGATCCACGTCCGCCTTCGCACGTAGGAGAAGCTCCAAAGCCTTCTCGTTTCCAGTCCAGACAGACCAGTGCAGCGGGCTTTGCTGACAAGTATCTGTTGCATTCGGATCTGCACCACAGCAGAGAAGTTGACACATCGATTCCTCGTCACCTCTTTGGGATGCCCAAGAGAGAACAGTCCTTCCAAGAGCGTCCTTTTCATCGATGGAAGAACGTGGACTCGACGAGAGTACATTTGCAAAGGTCTTACCCGATGTTCCTAGATAAGCTCTATGCAGCTCGGGAAAATGGAACAGTTCGAGCTGTGACTGGTCCCCAAAGAGGCTGCAAAGCCGATCGTCCTCTTTGGTCCACATATTCCGTCCTTTACTCAGCAGCAACTCCCATGCCATGGTGTACGGTTGCCTTGCGATATGTTAGCTTAATTGCAAGTCCTGAGATTCGGCATCTGTACGTACATCCCTACTTCGTCCCGATGGAGCTTATCGGCACCCATGCGTACCAATAACTCGGCAACCTCTATCTGGTTATGATCAAGCGCGATCTGTTGGCTTAATCAGAAGCTGGTAATTACGAATCAGGTGGGGCCCTACTTGAAGAGCTGTACAATTATACGAATTGACATCGACAATGGACGCTTCTCCGATATCCAATAAGCGCTTGGCCTCTTCCAGATGTCCAAATTGCGCACACCTGAAGATTAGAGTATTGTTGGGACGAAATCGCAACACTCTGAGAAGCAATTCCGGACCCGAGCCGGGCTGGTTACAAGACATCGTAATGGCTACAGTGCGAGTAACAAACCATTTCGGAAAAGTGTATTGGACTGTCGTCGAGCTACTCCGACAACGTGCATTTTGGCAGCTTTGGGAAGACCATGGCGAAGCCTCGTAGCCCAGGAAGAGGGACCCAAAGATACTATCTAAGAATCCTGGACTTCGAAAGCGGAACGATTCGTGGCATTTGCAATTGCAATCGATACCGCAGGTATTTCGTACTAGCTCTATCGTCGTAGCATGAACACTTCTTTGAGGCTCCAGCGGTGCAATGGGTATGTTGCTCATTTGAGTGTTTGAATGAGGAATTGAAGCTCCTCGAATGACCTCATACACGGCCTGTTGCCCATATCGCGCCTCAAGCCTTGGTGCTTGCAACAAGCCGTAGACACTTGTCATTTGTGCACTGATTCGAAGAGAAGTAGATCTATCGGAATTAGCCAGATGTCTCCCCTCGAAATGATCATGATATCTTGGCTCACGATGTTAGAATTGACAGGGCTGAGGACAGCGATAATTTACATTCTCGAATCTCATCCTTGAGTCGCTGCAGCTTGCTTTCTCTTCGAAGCCATGCGGATTTGTCAAGCCTCACCTCATTATCTTTCCGACTGACTGTAGTAAGTTCATAGGATAGTAGACTTTGCAAGCTGTTCAATGTTCCTTTAGCTTTATCTAGTGCTCGACCAATGCTTGCTATGGGGTCACTGTCAAAATGTTGGCGAAGAAGGTCATCAGTGTCTTGCACAATACATTGTAGGTCAGCAACCTCATTGTTGAGAGCCTGAAAAATATCTGGCGCGTTCCTTAAGCTAATGATCTTGTTTAGGCCTTTGCCAACAGTAGCGCTGACTTGGCATATAGCAATGATGCTCGCGGTCAAGGACAACGGGTCCATCTCGGATCATAAGCTGCAAAGCTCTTCAAGCCTACGTACATCATTCTGGGCACAAAGCCCGAAAGTATTCCAAAAGAGCGGCTCGCAACCGATCACAGTGTAGTCGATATTTATATATATACTGTTACAAGAATTATCGATGTGCCTAGAAAATCGAGGTAGGCGAGGCATGCAGAATAGGTACAATTTTTGGCATAGCCGAAGCTAGTCGTCCCATCGTGGGGTCTAGATAATTCGCTATGAGCGTGGGTTGTAAATTTGAACAACTTTGCAATACTTGGGTATCAAGGCTTGTTTTTGACCGATGACTGTAGCAGATAGTCAGGCGAGCAATTTATATTCGAAGAAACTAGGATTAAAGCCCTTGTGGTGTTGAGTCCCCTTAATCTTTGGCCCGGAGGTACCCTCGGCGGTTTGGGGAGCCCTGAGCGGGTGGTCTTCGGGATAGCTTTCCAGGGCTAATCTTTGGCTTGGTCACTGGTAGATAATGATGCAATGAAGATCAAATGATGAGAGCCTTTGGAAGGCTGGAAGGGCATTGATGTGGCTCTTCAGCTCAGTCTCACACAAAATTGTTAGTTGACTATGAAGCCAGCTTCTCTACGACCCTTTCTACCTAGACCTGCTATACGCCGGCGGCGACTATCACCATGCCCTTGTCGCCATTATACACTGCAACAGTCCGGGACGCCAACGCTGCAAGTCTTCAATGACAAAACAAAGCAATTACAACGAGAGCGTGCAGCTGCAGATGCCGATTCGAGTAGAAGGGTTGATTATCTTCGAGATGAGGTAGCCAGCAGACTGTGCGAGCGCCTTCTAGTATACACAGCCAAGCAAATGAAAGCATATTAAGCTAATTTACTTAGGATATCAAACGGCATTTTCCCAGTGTTCTCGACCTAGGCGCAAACGCCTGCAATATCGCCCGCGCCCTCACAGTCCCCACACCTGACTCTCCTCCTCTATCAATCCGGCTCTCCCACATCACCTCCGCAGATACCTCCTCCACCTTCCTCCACCGCGATGCTTCGCTCCCATTCAACAGCCTCCTTCCGTCCCACACACGTACAGTGCTTCCTTCGGCTGAGATACCGCTCCCATTTGCCCCTCAATCTTTTAACGCGGTCCTCTCCTCCCTTTCTCTCCACTGGGTCAACGACCTTCCCACACTCCTCTCTCAGATAAATGCATGCCTCAAGCCGGACTCTCCCTTCATAGCCGCTATGCTTGGTGGCGACTCTCTTTACGAACTTCGCACATCCCTCCAGCTCGCCGACCTCGACCGCCGCGGCGGCGTCAGCACGCACGTCTCTCCCCTTGCCGACATTCGCGATATTGGCGGCTTGCTGACGAGGGCGGGGTTTAAATTATTGACAGTCGATGTGGACGACATCATCGTGGATTATCCAAGTGTCTTTGCCTTGATGACAGATCTGCAGGCGATGGGAGAGAACAATGCGGCGTTGACGGCCGAGAAAAGTGGGCTGAGGAGGGAGGTGTTGGCGGCGACGGAGGCGATTTATAGGGAGTTGCACGCAGAGGGTGGAGAGACTATACCTGCCACCTTTAGGATCATATATATGATTGGGTGGACGGAGGGAGAGGGGCAGGCAAAACCGTTGCCAAGGGGGTCCGGGCAGATCAATATGAAAGATATATTGGGTGGAGGCGAGATCAAGTGAGTAGTTCTAGCGCGAATATCGCCTGTAAAAACTCTTGTGTGACGCTTTCAGCACTCAAGCAAGGATGCTTATGGAAGCGTGGCATTTTCTCGCCATATCGACCAGGTCGTCGTATAATGACATTTCTTGCAAATCCTCATCGTCAGCCATCAGCTCTTAGCATAATTCTCATACAGTCCTTCTATCCGTCATAACCCTAATCACACAACCCAGCCCTGCCACATCGACCAGCTTCTCATGCCAACTCAAAAGCACACTCATTGACTGACCGCCCCCCTCCCCACCACCAACCCCCGCTCTTGACCCAATCTGCGAAAAGCCTGTTGTCTGGGGAGTCATACTCCGGGAAGAGTTGGAGGAGGAAGATGTTTGTGACATCCCTTTGTAGAGATACTTCATTAGGACGTCGAGGGTTTCAGGACCATTTTCTGAGCTGTAGATGCGAGAAAGGATGGGAGACATCTCTGAGGCTTTTATTGAGGAGAGAACTTCGGAGAGGGTGGTGAGGTGAGTTTCCTACTCTCTATTAGTCTTAGGTCTATTCATACACTGTGCCTGTAGAAGCTATATTGGGAGTTCCCTGCCTTTGCTTGGGCATCTCCACCATATGGCGCATTCTCGAGAGCCCCTCTTAATGCTCCTTCAGTGTCTCCTCCTCGCAGTAATTGCCGTATCTGACTTGAGAGCTGTTGTACTTCTGATGCTGAGACTTGGGCGACGGCGGGGAGGAGAGACGCGACAGAGAAGTTTGCTGAGGATTCGGGGTCAAGGAGATCGACATTTATGGTGCGCCAGTTCATGGTTGCCATGATTGTGATGTTTGGGAGGAAAAGAAGCGCGGAGTACTAAAATAGGTAGCGGATGTATTGTGTGTGATGTGTGTAAGTAAGACGTCTAGTTCTAAGGCCTGAAGTCCGCCCTGCGGAGCTTCTCAATCCCAACGTTCTGTGACCTACAACGTAAGCACCTTGTCACTAGATCTTGAGGCTTCAATCGAAGAGCTCCCATCATGAGCTTTCCATACACCTTCATCAGTTGCCCTTGCAATGACATCTCCGCATCCATTAACGGCAGCAAAGAGGGACAGACCGACGTCGACGAAGAGCAAGAAAGAACCTTTGATCCCAGGTCACCACGCGCAAATTTCTCATTATATCCAATTGAGCACCTTCTATATTGCGAGGACTGCCAGCAGATACGATGCCCCCGATGTACAACGGAAGAGATTGTGACATGGTATTGCCCCCACTGTATATTCGAAATGCCCAGCAGTATGGTGAAGAGCGAGGGAGGTAGGTAGGTAAGCCTATACATTTTTGGCCCATCAAAAGAAAGGGATCTGAGGTTTTTGTAGATGTTCGAGGAATTGCTATGATTGCCCAGTATGCACCAGTCTACTTTCTATCAATTCAATAAATCCGGACTATGCTGTGCGTGGACTTCATGGGCCGTGGATCATGAGCTGCGGGTATTGCAACTGGAACTCTCTCGATATTGGATGGCAATTTGATAGCCTACAAGACATAAGGAGAGACATTGCAAAGCTCAAGATTGGGGGACAATTCAAGAATGCCGGCCCAAAGACTTCTGAGTCTAATTCTCCGTTAGAAGCAGTCCCAGATGATGAGCCAGATTCTGTGTTCACCACCCTGCGTTCTTTCTACAACGCCCAGCTGTCCACTTCAAACAATACAGATCCGCTCCTGACACCTTCAGGCGGCTTCAATTACAGTTCGCCCAGCAGTCTAGCACGTATCATGAGCCTCTACACTGGCCGAGGTGCTTTCGGCAAGAAAGAGCAAGCCAAATCATTGCCCATGCGCGAAAGCGTTGACGTCTCCGAAGGGCTGCGAGTCATCGACCCTGCTCCGGACATGGCAATTATAGAAAAGATTCGAACAGAAGGCTGGACGAGCACTGCCAGCACCACTCAGAAAATTTCACAACGGCATCCACAGAAGTTCGTCTCAGACCTTCGTCCCACACAGTCAATTCTCCGTACTAAACGTAGCAAACGTTGTCGAACGTGCCGCCATATACTCGTTAAGCCCGAAGCCAAAGTTACAAATACACGCTTTCGAATTAGACTCTTAGCTCTCAACTACATCCCTACTATCACCCTCAAGCCACTCCAACCAGCCCCATCCACCAACTTTCCCCTAATCGCACTCAACGCACTGCCAGCTCTCCGTGCTAGTCAGTTCCTCCTTACTCTGAAGAACCCACTTTTCGATCCCGTCCGGGTCACCCTTGCGACACCAACACATACGCCGGGAAGATATGGACATAAAGTCACAGTGCTCTGTCCACAATTCGATATCGGCCCCAATGTCGATCAATGGGATGAGGCTCTCGGTGGTGACAGCAAAGACCGCCGAAGTAGCAAAATGCTAAATCTATCTAAAGTTGAATATGCAGGTGGTGAAGGGGGAAAAGTGGCGGAAGCGGGGAAGGTGTGGGAAAAGGGACGTAATTGGACTACCGTTGTCGTGGAGACTGTCTGTGCTGCTGTCGACGAAGAAAAGGACGGGCTCTGGGCAGAAGATGAGGATGTGCTTGAGATTCCGGTCTTTCTGAGGATGGAGTGGGAGGAGTACCTGGAAAAGGAAGGAGGTGCAGCGGTGAAAGCGACTGAGAAAGAGAAGAGAGAGAAGAAGGAACTGGCGTTCTGGGTTGTTGTGGGCGTAGGAAGGGTAGGAAAGTTGGAGAAGCAAATGGAATAGCAGCAGTGAGCTTGGAGAAAGTCCCGATGGACAGCTCTTATCATGCATGCACTTACGCAACTTTCTACCCGTGTCTTTGAAGCATGATTGAAATCATGCGACGAAGCCCTTGGTCTGTCCTCACAGAAAAAACATGGCGGCATTCCTGCTCTGCCAATCGAATTTCAGACATGTATCTCAGCTCCAGACTTCGCTTCGTGCCCGTCTAAGGGGGCCAAAAAGCATATTGACTGTTGACAAAAGAGGCAGTCACGAGCGCTACAGGGTTCAAGGACCATATTCTAGGAAAGCGAAAGATCCAATCATGCCTTGATCGGGGTTCGAGGTGAGTTGTATAGCTTAATACAAGTTTTGTATTGAGCTGGAATGCTTGGGAGACTGCCTGAAGTAAGCTCAACTTGTGCCCAACAATTCTAAATCCATAACGCTGTAGCTCGAAAAGCTATGCTTGAGTTCAAAGTGTACCAAGCTCACGAAGCAATTCGTACCTCCTTAAGTCTCAGGGCCAGTCACAACTCACTTCTCCCGCGCATTGTCTTACATCCGCAAAATCGATGCTCGTGCTAGAAGAATGGAGAAGCTATCATCTTTGCCTACTTGCTATCTTGCCACTTAGATTATACACGACCGTGCCATCAGCGCAAGCACTTAGCGACTTGAATAGCTGGTCAGGCATGAGTGAATGACATTTATACCCTGGAGCAAGTATACTCTGATCTCAGGCGGCGTTTTCTTCATGAGTACCAAGAGCCCGCTCCAAGTATCTGAAATTTGCTTATATCATTTACACAAATTATTCCTGATGGCTGCTTTCATGGGAATCTACCTCCTATTAATCATTGAGTCGTCTCCCAACTCCCGTACGACGCATGAATGTTCTCGCTCGCCACTCAATCATACTAATGACATTTCACGTTCCCCTTCTCGCCACACCCATCGTCATTTACCTAGGTTTCGTTGAACCATGGCGAGTGGAATGGTTTCAGCGCGAGCGATCACCGATTGGTTGCAGCTATAAGTTTCGAGAATCATCCCTTCAAACTCTAGTTCTAGATCAAGCATACTCCATCCTCAGAACTTGAACCGACTGGGAAGCGATTAAATGAGACCGTACTCCAAGTCGTTACCACATTCGGCTCCACCACGACTACGATTCTGTACCAGATTATCCCCACTTGATGGAAACGCTGCCCAGGGATAATCATCCATACGTCATCCCCAACCCTACAATATCGTACATACACCGTGCCTCCTGCGTACATGCGTGCGCCTGTATATCACCTTCGGTACCGAAACAGCTGTGTCAACAATCTACCATGTCAAATTAGCGTGGAGTAGTCCGTTCTCCTAGTATTCCACTACTCACCTCTTCCAAAATCTCGTCCAAATCCACCCTCTCCCTAGCATCGCATTCCACGTACATAACCACTTTCCCACTGCTGGCTCTCATTTCCTTCTTTCCCCTCCGCTTCATCGGTGTTGTCATCTCCCGAGCCAAGTTCTGTGCTACCTGAAACCCTTCTGGACAGATGATTTCGTGCTGAGATTTGGGCGTAGTAGGGTCGACGATGCAGGGCTCTCTATTGTCTCCATCGGTATGACACCCTACTATTATCATAGGAATAGCTGGTGCATGATAACGAATTTCTGGTATCCAATGAGTCGTTACATTTTCCAGTGTTTCTCGCTCATCAATGTTGTAGCACACGAGAAAGACATCGGTCATTGGATACACCAATGGCCGTAATCGCTCATGATGTCCGTACATTTCCCCCGCTGTGTCGAACAGATTCACTTTGTATTCTTTTTTGTCCATGCTGAGGAGCGTAGGGTAATTACTATTTTGCTCACGTCCTCGTTTCAATATTGAGATACTTACATCACTTCTATTGATGCATTTTCCGCGACGACGTTCTTGATTATATGACCGTTGTAGTTCACTACAGGGGCTTCCTGGTCGGTGAGGCTACTGACGAGGGTGGTTTTCCCAGAGGCATCGTCACCAACCGCCACGCATCTATACGGTCATATCAGAACCCTCGTCGTGATGGTTTACAAATGTCAACTCACTTTACGATCTGTGGAGGCGTTGTATAGGACATGATCGATAACGCAAATCTAGGTAGTTTGAGCTTCCTATTACTAATTCTACGGGTTTGACTCCTAGGATGCGCCGACTTGCAATCCGGGACAGAAAACTTCTCGGCTCGTCAGAGATCAAGATCGCTGACAATGGTGACAACTGCACTGTCAGAATGGTAAAGTTTGCCTAATTTATTTGGAGGTTGGTGTGTAGGCCTTGGTCACGTGAGCGGTATAACCACTCGACAAGCCACAGACCTTTGTATCGCGACATGTCATGTGGATTTATTAAGACTACAGCCTGCTCCTTCCCGAGCGTTTGAACTGCACCGCCCACTTGCTGATTCCCTCTGAAAAATCCGATCTGAATGGTGTTACGCCTCATTGATAAATGATTTATAAGTAGTCACCAGATTCTAATCCCACTTGAAGTATCTCTGATACCGAAATAAAGACGGGCCACTCTCCACCAACGTCATGACCAGCCCACCGCAGGACGAAAGGGATCTCAACTCTATCGATTACGAATGGCAGCGTAAGCTTGTAGGCCGGAAATACGTTAAGAATCTAGGTGATGGTTTCGAGGATCTCAAGGTATACATTTCCCAAACTGTTCTCTCCTCTCTTGTGCATAGGGCATAACGGCCTATCTTCTAGCCTAGCTTGATATCAATCATTGACACTAATCGCAGTGCTTACGGAGAATGCATCTTTCAGATGAGATCATCAGAATTATCTCGTCTTACTACGTAAGTGGACCTTTCTCATGCCGGGTTTTTCTCATGCAATCATCATTATCGACGCCCTCAGGCTATGGAAAAGTTCAGGTTGCTATTTTATGTTTGTTTTGCGATAGCCTTGCTTTCATGGGTCGGTGCTCTTCGCTGACGCGTGATACGTGGAGTGTTTTACTGCTTCTAGCGCCAATCTTCCTTCTGGACTGAACCTGAATATTACGAAAGACAACTGTGATGATGGTACTTACATGCCTGAGCGGTGAGTACCATTCATTCTCCACTTTATTTCGTTCATTTCAGGAGATTGGCACTGTCACAATCTGACAACGAACTTTTCCTGGTTCTTCAATTTTCAATATGTGCTCGGAATGCCAACTGGCTTTTTTGGTGTACTGCAAATGTTAATGGATCTCTCACCCAAACTCTACTGACAAGATGGTCCCTGGTACCTCTAGCCTCAACATCCTGATTGATTCAAACGGCTTTGTAAGAGCAACGCTGTTTGGGGCTTGATGCAAGATTGACATATATACCCGCAAAAGGCTCCATCGCATGAACACTTTGATCAATGTGAGGCGAAGGCCCTTAGCTAGTCTCGCTGTTGACCACGATTACACAGTTGGCTGCGAAGAGCACAGTGGGAAACAGGATCAGCGCTATACTCTTCTAGTATACATGTAATGAATCTACCCTCTTTCTTTACCTCTATATAATCTTAATAAAGCATCAAATGCAGACCCCCATCCACGGATTCGACCGACATACCTAGAGTGCTGGGACGTCGATCTCGAATGTTGGTGTTTTTGTTGGACTTTCGCTGGTCCAGCGTCATCATCAGCTGCTAACAACATCCCCAAAACAGCCTCGTATTCACGTTCAGGGAATGATTTAATCGATTGATGTTGGTGATATTCACCATACGACTAATCAATTGGTATTGGTGGTGATGTTGTAGCAAGGGCTTGAACGAGTCGGCTGATTCATGTCTGCAAGGGTTCTCGCTCGTTCCTGAATCAAATCAGTAGAGGATGGAATATGTAGTAGTCTTGTGGACAATGGCCGTTATCATTAATCGAGCTTAAAGACTAAAGATTGAAAATTAATACAGTAGAGCCTATTCGTCCAATGAGAATTGAGAAGGCGGCTAAGCTAACGCTTAGACTAATCGGGTAAGGCTCACTTGGAGATCTCGAGATGAAGGAATTCATAATATAATCATAGCGCGCACTTGTGTGGAAGAGTGAAATGACAGCAATAACATGTGATTTCATCCCTTCGTGACGTCCTCCCGAGTGTGGGCAACGTCCTTGTTAGGAATGTCTGAAGCGCCTTTCTCATGGATTTCCTGATCACGACTTGTCCCCATTCCCCAACAGTGTCTCCGAACGATCCATGCGAACCCTGCTGCGAGACACACGAAACCCACGACACCACAAATGGGGCCTGCGATCTCTGCTGTTTTGCGGTTGGATGAAGACGCTTCGGACGGTTTTGGATTCACTCCAAACAGTCGAGCAAGGCCGTCTTGAGCAAAGCCGGCACTTGGAGCCTTCATAGTTGCATTACCAGTGCCGCTAGGGATCTGTCAGTAGCCACCCAAACAAAGCACTTGGCGCTAAAGACTTACAAGCCTCCGATCTTGGATACCACCAGGTCTGGAACTTCGTAGGGAGGAGCTTCAGCATTGTAAACACTACCCCAGGTAATATTTGATATGTCCAAGACGCCAATGCTTTTGACCTCCCAGTCACATGGCGATACGTTTATACCTGGTAAGCCTTGAAACTGAGTTGCAGATGCAACACCTCCGATAGTTAGCATGGTACGAGTGCCGGCCAAGTGACAAGTGTGAGAAAATCTGGGACTTTGGCCCGAGTAAACTTGGGTCCAGGTGAACGAAGGGAGTGACAGGATCCAGATCTCGTCAAAATAGTTGTTCTCTGCGTCTCGACCGCCGTACATGTAACTTGAGTCTTTCAGTACACAATCCGAAATGGTTGAGATCAAAGTGACCGTCCAACTTACATGTTATGGCTTGATGAGTCCGACGCTGATGCGACTACCAGACAAAAGTCCACCCGCGGAGCAGGTACAGCTGTACCGGTAGTGTTTTGAATATACCAAGTCCCGTCCGGTGCTGATGTATTGTATAGAGAAGCAACATCGAAAATGCCCACCTCACTCATCGGGACCTGGCAATACTTATGTCAATCTTCCTGAAGCCATGGAATCATGCTGCCTACCAGGTTGACGATTTCAGTGTCACTAAGCTCCGTGACGGACTTACTACTACCTCCAAGTTGTACTAGTATTCCATTCTTGCCAACTTTGGGTACATATTGCATCTGCCCGCGAGCTCTGGCCTGATTGCCCGTAAGGTCACTTGTCGATAAATTCCTTGTGGTTTGATCAGAATCAGACGTGTTGATGATGATCATCCCTGGCAGAAAGACGTTGACATTGTTGACCCCCAGAATAACTGTCTCTGTTGAACTTCCATTGTCTATCATGCCATTGAAATAGAACGCAAGACCTTGATCCGGAGCTTCCGCAGCAGCTCCACTGCTTGGCCTGTAGGTTGCGTTTGACCCAACTGGGTACGCGTACTGGTCCCAAGTCGTGCTGTCGGGATCGAACGACCATAGAGAGTATGTTGATGCATCTGGATCCTGCCAACCGGGAAAGCTGGTATTAGCATAAGAGGTGGTCCCTCCATAGAGGAAGATTCTGCTATCGCTTGGAGCGCCTTGATAGAGGGTGCCACGGACCACTTGCGGGGGCATTGAGCCGGTATCTGGGTTCGCTGTAACATTGGTAGCCGTCTCGGATATATTCTTCTTCCAATCCCAAGAAGAAGTGAGGTTCACGTTGATAATGTATTCATCTACTTTCGTAAGTAGGATGCGGCAGTGGGGGAGATGGCACTGATATCAGCTCACTGTATCCAACCACCACAGATCCATTGGCAGCGCCATTGTTCTGGACGCTGACGAATGTTTCGCTTCCCCCATAAATGTACAGCATATCATTTTTGATTATCGCTACTCGAGCTTAGTAACCTCTGGCACGATAATTTGCGTGCACACTTACACTGATGGTCGAAACGTGCGCAAAAGTTCTTGATCGGATCCAAGCCTTGAGCGTTCACAGCAAAGGTTGTAAAGGCGAGGTCAATGAGAGCTACCAACTTAGGCTGTTGCATATTGAACATCGAATTCTCATAGGCGAATGCAAATGCATTGAGGGTTGTCTCTTCTCCTGAATATGACTGCTGTAGCAAGAAGAATTTTTGTGTATCAGGGCAAAGTGGCCTGCGGTCGCTTTACGGCAGACATCGTAATTATTAAGGCTGCCCGCACGATTCTACATGGTAAGCACGAACGTTGATCTTTCTTCAGTTGTGTGGTTTAAGCCAAATATGCATCGCTCGTGGCTATGCTGGACCCTTGACGTGGTGTGGGACCTTGTTATTCGACGACGATGCGCATGGCTGCTTTACCAAGACCAAGACTTGCACGTCGTGAACAAGCCTTTATGCATGCAGCCAAAACAGGAAGGTGTGTCGACGCTGATCAGGCCGCAAGAAAACAAGAAGCAATCGGTGAAGGTGCGTCTACCTCTTAATAATCCTATTATTACTATCGATAGCACAGCTGATAAGCATGAGGCAAAGCCTCATTGTGAAGAAATGCTAGTATGGCCTTCAAATTCGCGTTCGCAGCTCGCAATGCCCCAGTCCGGAAAACTGTTCACCTCCAACCCTTCATTACCCACTGGTCCAGTGGGTGGCTCACTGCTGCTGAAGCAACTCAGTCGTGGCTGAGTATGGGGTGGGCAGAGTTGTCAACGAAACCGGGGTATCTGACTGGAAATACCATTCTAGGGCTATCATGGGCTGAGTAAGTACCTAGACAAGAGGCATTGTGCAAGGCGCACCAACCGCCTTGTCTGAAAAGACTATCTAGAAATTGCTTACTGAGACTATGGCACTAGAGAGCACCTACGTTGTTAGTGCTACACCCTCGCACGTAAGATTTCGGCAAATAGACCCCAACGGGCCTCCCCTTTATCTAGCAATGTATTCTTTTTTAGTTTCACCCTGAAGGTGGGGGGGAGTTACAGCATGATTCAGAGGATGTCGTGATATCTATGGAGAGTCCTCGGCGTCCACACCCCGAGGGAGAGCGCGAGCAGCTATCCGTCTGGGGCTTCCGAGTCCAGTAACTCCTGCTGCTGTAGTCCCTCGTCGGTGACACGGTACGAGAAGGGTTCCGACCTAAAAATACACTTGGGACCGCGTAGGATTCTGACCTGGGTCGGCCATTCACCCCATGGAGCCTCCCCTTTATCGCTAGCCGCAATGGACACCTAACGTTATTCCTATCTCACCTGCGTTCCCCACAGCAAATCCCTCTGCAACGTGCTCAAATTGTTGATCAGGTCCTGCGGAATATACACTATTGCGTCGCTGGCTTTATAGTCACTCTTGACCGCTTCTTTCATCGACCGTCCTTTGACAGTACTGCTTTTCTCAACTTTCGATGAACTCCAGCAGCTTTAGATCGATGACTGTTCCGTTATGTCAATGGATCTTGATTCTCAATTTGCATCCTATGGACAGCCCTAGCTCAACTCGTTGATGGTGACAATCTCCAGCGTTTTTCAAAACGCCGCTTTTCTCCAAGTATCCCAAAATTCGCATGGTGTTTCCAAATTAGTCCAGAGAGGAGACCAAAAATGGCTCCCTGCGGTGGTATTTCGAGAAGGATGCTTGCCTGGCCCATCCGAATCTTCTTAATTTTTTCGATCTCAATTTGTCAGGCGATTGTAAATCATAGCATCGTGGTCAGCGGAGCACCCATATTAAACCAGTCTTCAGAGGCCCCAAACCCATCGGCTGTAAACAATTCGAACAGAGATGGTGCATTCCAAATTCTAGCCGACGGCAGCCAGGACCTCGCTGCTCTAATAGGTCTCTTTGCAACCGATGGCGTAGAAAAGTACACGGTCGACTACACCCGAGGCCTTCTCCCGCCAGCGGCAGCCCCTCTTTCGCTGCTGGGATTGCTGGGATATGTAAAAGCGCTACTAAAATTGAGCCTAGGTGTTCAGTTCTGCGAGCGAACTGGGTTTTCGATAGCATCGTTGCGGTCCTACGCAGGTGTCAGACGTCCCGACGTTGCCCACAGCGAAAGGGTTGTTGATGTACATTATCTACAGCGTTTTGTTCTAGAACATGAGATACAGTGGAGGTTGGTCAAGACTGTGCCACACACGCAGGAGAGCATGCCATTAATTGCTGGAGACGGTGTTCGGGCGCCACAAGATCAACGTCCCTACGAAGCGTCTTTTGGCATTGCAATGTGCAGACTACCCAAGAGTAGTGGTATGCTCTTCCTTACCTTTGGCCTTTGCACCGTATTTTTGGCATTGTCAGCAAGTTTCTCCAGCTTCCCACTCCTGATGTTCAGGTCAGAATGGACGTGGACCCGGACATTTGCAATTGCAGGCTTGCCGGCATCGATAATTCTGGGAGGTCTGCCTTGGTGTCTGGTATATATCATCGAGCACTTACCGTTCGAGCCGTGTGACTGGTATCGCTCAGACTGGAAAAATGGCGTCAGCCTAACAAGTCGAAATGCAGACGAGTCCGGACAATCACTGTCTCGCAAGAACAGTTTTGCATATTTTGCGAGAGAGGACCATTTTTACATATTCAATTGCCGGGCAGTCGGTGCTTCTTGGATATGGCTTATACGGTTCGCCAGTTGCTGTGCTGCAATTAGTATCACGGTGGCATACATCTGCCAGTATATCGAGCTGAGATCAGCCTCATCGAGAGCTTCAGGAGTATGGCTTGGACTTCAGGGCCTGTTGGCGGTCGTGCGAATTATCGCGTGGGACTGGGCACCAAGTATACTAGGCTTTTCCAGCAAACCCGAAATCAGGTGGACAGATCAGCGAGATAATTTTTTCAAGGACTCTCTGACCGAGCTTGAGATCACCCTTTGTTGGGCATCGATGTCGGAAGGTCCTCTGGCTACTCTACGAAGCCGAGAATCGTTGCCCTTCGAGGACCAGTCGGAACGATATCGGGCTCCGCCGTTGCCGAGATGGCTGATCCAAATGATAGACAGTATCAAATTAGTCAAAGCATTCACCTTGGCCAGGCAATTTCATACAGAAAAAGTGCGACCTGGGTACTTTGATCTTCTGCGAAACGCCGTGGCCCATTGGGACATGCCGGATTACATCTTTGCGCGGTGGCTACAGCTAAGATGCCGGAGCAAGAATCATGAGGTCAGTCACATTGCAACCAAGCGTTATAGGGGTGTTGCCACATGGGTTTGTCGGATAGTACGAGACACGATGGATCAATTGCACGTGATCCCCGGCATAAGCCTTCATGTGCACTTTGATGACGGGACTAGACCACCCTCCGAAGTCATACTATTCTCCCGTTTCCAAGACCGTGATACAAACATTTTCTGCTTTCCAAATGGCGAACAAGAACGGAGTCAAACATTATACAATGGTGTGAGAGAAATCCCTTGCGATCATGGGGATATGGCAATGGTCGCCAAGCGTTCGTTGGAGGAATTCTATCAACAGATTGTTGATGAACTATGGGATGAGATGATCTCGGCTTTGGCAGTACTAAGCTTTATGTAAAGGTAGGATAACAAGAGAATTAAATTAGGAAGGTAACGACTCTCCAACTTCATATTTGGTTAGCTTCGGTTGTAATTATCTCAGGCCCATTGCCCGGGAAAAGTGGCAGTTGCATAGGACTGGCCCCACCAATTCATCATTCATTTCAAAATGTGGATTCAAGCGCGTAATCAGCGAGATGAGTGTTCAAGAAAGTTGAAGGCATGGAGAAACTTGTCAATAGAAGATATGTATACAATGCATGCGATAGAGCCTCTGCAGTAGTACTTGGATGTTCCGCTCATGATAGTGCGGACATATCCGAGTGTCCTCCAACAAGATCCAGAGCCAAAATGCGATTTCGAATCACTTGAGCGATTGCAAAAGACCTCCGTCCGTTCGAAGACCTCAGTTTTAAGACCAAGAACAACAATCAGACACTCTGACATTTTGGGATCTGCGGTCCCCCAGCCGCAGTCATAAATGCCCTCTCTATGCAACCGCCTTTTATTCCCCAAGGTTGATTGAAGGTAACTGATGCCTCGGTTTGACCGGCGTTTGTCCAAGACCAATTCCAGCTGTTGAGGACGCCGCAGCCCCTCTCCTGTCTCTGGAGATTCCCACCCCCGTCTTGGATCACGTTCCCTGTCATCCCCTGAATAGTGAAATGATAATCGTCGTGAAGTCCGTGCCTCTTGTCATTGGTGCAGGATGGTGTAACTGGGGCCGCCGCAGGGGCCACCACAGGAGACCCAGAACTCACAGTAGTACTGTCGACCAAGTTCCAGATAGCTTTATCTTGTCCGCCTGGTCTTACCCAGTTTGCTGTGTTCTGCAGGAAATTTCGAGCGTTCGTTGCTGTGTTACCTCCTCCGACGGGGAATTTGCGAGAGTTCCTGAAGGAGAGAAAATATGCAACTAAGCCAGCAGTCATTGCTGATGCAGGCGATGTACCAGTATCGAGTCTGTTGTTGTTATTGGTCCAATTCGCACAAGTGACATCTTTTCCAGGCGCCGTGACAGTGAGCTGTGGGCCCCCTTGGGAGAAACTCACTGTGTCACCGGGGCGTATGGCAACCTTACCCTGGGTGTCGGTCGCGCCGACGACAATCAACGGGTAATCATCTGCTGC
This sequence comes from Lecanoromycetidae sp. Uapishka_2, assembly GCA_035521555.1. Classification (NCBI taxonomy): domain Eukaryota; kingdom Fungi; phylum Ascomycota; class Lecanoromycetes; species Lecanoromycetidae sp. Uapishka_2. The sequence goes on from JASZXT010000096.1 coordinate 30,513, forward strand.
CCAAATTTTAGGTGCAAGCTCAATGTCAGGGTGGCCAGGCCGCCCAAGATTGCCCGACGAAGTGACTATGACAATATCATCGGCAAACATCTTTGGAAACTTGAGCTTCAGTGTAGGCCAAGGTTCATTGTTATTAAGAACTGCGAATGTTGCTCCTCTTGCAAAAAGTACAACTGCTTTTCCCTTGCGCTCGTTCGTGATGATGTCGTCGTGTGCCTTTTCGAATGCCCAAATATTGTCTGCAATAGTAGAGGGCGCTTTCAGCACGATCATCTGTGCTTTACTGGCGACTCCCAGGCCACCTCCGGCAGCTTTCGACGCCATGCATGTTCCGTGTCCAATGGTACTGTCGTCCACGTCCGTCTGAGCAGCGCCAGGTCCATAGAAGAAGGGTTGCTGAGGTGGATTTTGCGCGAAATCCTGAAGGCTGGTCAGTGATGTATGCTAGGAGGGTATCCGACATGACTAACTGGATGATCAGCCTTGACGCCGTTTTCAACCAGATAAATCCACGTGTCTGTTCCTAGATTTTCGTCGTATGCGTACGAGTTCAGGGCACTCCACTGCTTGTTCTCTGCCCATGAGACTAATTTCAATTCATCAACAGGGTTAGGTCGAGACTTGAGTGTCCCTTCCCGCTTCTGAAGGTTTCCGGACGAAGCGTCTTCTTGGGATTTGCCCACAGGAAGATCGGGGTATTGGATGACGGGAATGACAGACTCGTCTTGAGTCGCATCCGGTATATTCTCAGCTATGTGATCGACCTAGCGCATTTCAGCAAATGAGTCACTCGGTGCAGCTTATGCCATACTCACACCTGGGAACTTTTTGACCTTGTTTTGCTGGTCTTGGGTCATAGGTGCCAGCCAAAAAGATACGCCGAAGTAATTGCTATTGTAAACGTATACCTGATCATTCCCTATGAGCTGTCTGATCGCCTTATCGGTTGCATTAGTTTGGACTGTGTTGCCTCTATCTCTTGGAAACGCCAAAAATTTGTTGTCGGCGAAACCGCTTGCCAACAGGCTAAGGCATGTGAGGTAAGTAAAAGACCGAAACATATCGGCACAATGCGCGAATGTCGCTGGCTCCTGACGAACGATGTCGAAGGGGCAGCTATAGAGGATGGAAAGTCGCCTTTTTGCTAGAGCTAGCACTTGTGTCTAGGGTTTGGTAAGATATTGAAGCGGCCTGAGGAACTGGGAAAGAAATGTCTGAGGAACAGAAGCATGACCATAACGAGCTTTATATATACATAGTGTGAGTAAGACCACGTTTATACTTGAAAGAAGCGGACAATCAGGGGAACGGTGGGAAGAACCTGTCAACACCAACTTCACTTTCATATGTAATTTCGTATAACCCAAGCCTCGATCCTACCAATCCGTTGCCATTGTTGGTCCTGCCGCATCAATTCTCAGGCCTCATATGCTCGGATCACAACGAAGGTCATACCTAGTTGATCTCTTTTGTGATAAGTCAATCAAAATGTATCGTATAAAATGTCTAAATAGTCATAGAACGATGAAATGATTCAAAGTGGCGTTCTTCGAGCCAGAAGTTTTACTGACAGCATTAACTCAAATGGGACAACCATACGGATTCTCTGCATTACTCATATGGGACCCCAAGAGAAGCACTACCGGACTTGTTTGAGAGCAATTGTTGGGTAGCCCGCCGCTTCCAGCTGAATTGATGTTTCAAGCAATGCAGCTGTTGCTGTTGTTGGAGCATCCTGCAGGGGCTGGTGCCTGGCCCAGCAATGGTCACAGCTCTTCAGTAGGATAGTGAAACGAAAAGGATCGAGGACAGCAGACTGCGGCGGTTCATAGAGGCCACCATCGCACCATATGCGGTGACAACAATTGAGGAATCGAGTTGGATAAGGCGTGTGATCGCAAGCACGTGTCACACATGTAGGTTTCGTTCCTACATCGATGGTGCCGACTCAAGAAGAAATGTGGCTGGGCGAAAAAGCCCCGAAGGATTGTTCATGTATTGAGGCACGGATGCAAGGCTTAGTCCGATCCTTCCCGTCTGTCGAGGTCGATTGGATTGGCTACATGTCACCGTCATTGAATTCTGCCCTTGTAATGATTCCCGGGCCTTGATGACATGCGCAGTGCTTTCCTTCATGCCTTCTGCGAGAGGAATGCTTCACTCTCCAAATGGTGGCACTGCGGGTTCACAGAATCAATTCATTAGCTAGGGTTCTGATGAAAGGATCTGTATTGATATTATAATTCAGACTCTATGTAAGCCGCCACAACTGACTGACTTGCCTCTTTAGGAATAGCCAATCAAACTTTGCACTTGACCAAATTTGGGTAGACTCACAGATTTTGATTGGTGTCCTCGCCGTATCAAGTCAGTTACTTGTGACCCGTACGAGTAGGCTGGGGCATGCTTCCTCTGGTCATCTACAGCTACTTTTCACATTGCGCTGCAAGCGTTGGTCTACCCGCCCCGTGTACCATCACCAAAAGCAACACGTAGCAACGCTTGCAGGCCAGCGGGGGAAGGATCTGTATTGAACATAGTCGATGGCTCTTTGTCCGCCACGTCGCTCGTACTGTAGTCCAAACACTGCTTTTAATTGGGTCGTGGCAGAGCCATGACCTCCAGGTATCGCTCAGCGGTCGCCATTTGACTTGATGTCTTTTCCCTCACCCAAATCGATTTCCGCGATGTTGAGATGCAAAGCGCCATCAATGCCGGTGCTGTTATGGTCTGGGCAGCTTTCAAGGTATATCTGACCTTGCGAGGAGACTATAGAGGTCAGTCCTTCATCCGCCCCACCATAGAGTGTGCTCGTTTTTCTCGCTCCTTGAATGCCTTCTCCAGCTTCAAAGATAGAAGGGCGTGAGGCGCGTCAATGTCGCCACCTAAGACCTCATCGATGCACAAATTCTTACAGCAGCAAGTGCCGAGTCCAGGGAAAAAACAATTCTTCTCTTCTCGACGTCTCAACTACGCTTTCGTTCTTGACTACGCTTGGCAGGTCTCGCCCAGCTCGTGTTCACGTCAATTGCATTTGAAGCGATTCGCTTCCACGAGCACCTTTGACCGCACTCCATAGCACGGGTTGAGACATCTCATGAGAATTGTGATAATATGCCTTTCGTTCATGATACATGGAGAAAAGATCACTAATAACATGTCAAAAGCAATTTTCTCAAAAGCATGGAGCATGCCTTTTGACTACCGACAGGCTACACTTCCAACGACAGAACGGTTGCAGACGAAAAGCATTCTGATCTTCCCATTCACCTTCATACATCAGAGTCATAGCTGTATCCATGATCGAGGCCCGCTTCAAAAGACCTCCCCAAAGTGCAGCGCTGCCCATTGGACAAGTCCAGGGTTCTCAACAATTTGCATGACCCCATAATCTGCACAATCTATTGATTATCTTGCCATCCACAAGAATACCTTGGAAGTTTGCGAGTAGCTGCAAACCGCTGGGCGAGGCTCGCTGTTTCTAGTATATCTAATATTAGGCGGTTTAAAGTCATGGCTATAGGAGTGCTGTGAATAAGTGATTAGCCAAATCGAGGAAGTCTTTGCGTAAAATATCACGGAATTTGAAAAAAATCGCTCTTTTTGGTCTGTCGTTCATCAGTGTTCTCATACGGCACAGTGGGTATGAAGAGGTGGACCACTGAGGAATTACGGGCAACGATTGCCCGATAATGGGGTATGATCTTTACCTTTATAGCGGTCTAAGCCTAGTATTAGTACATGTAGGGTATTCTCGCATTGCAAACTTCCAATGCCCGTTATGTCGTTGGCCCGGCCTATACCGTTGCAATGCTCCGTGTGATGTACTCTTTCAGAGAATATGGCGGACAATGCTGCGTGTGGTATGCTCTTTGCGTGAAGATGGCGAAGATTGCACTTCCGCACCACGTCAAGAGCGCTGTTGTCTTTCGTATAGGATGACGATTATACAATGTCTCAGCGAGTGTAAGCTTGTGGAGTAAGTCAGAAGACCGAGTCAAGGTATCTGCTATTGAGGCGATTAAATGTCTGTTCATCAGATTGTATTCGTTGCCTTAGATTACGTATCGGGTTTGATAGATCAAATGCTCGGTATCAAAACATTCCATCGTCAAACCATTCTTAGTCCCCGTGGTCTGTCGACTTATACTTTCCACCAGCTTCACCCAACTTATCCAGCGTAGACTTAGCTGTGCTCTCCAAATGGGAGATCTCAGCTCCCAGAGCGCTCTTAGCTCCAGCCTCGGCACTCGCCTTCGTATTCGTCAATTCAGCCTCATACTTATGCTCAGCAGCATCCGCCATCTCCCTGAATGAAGACAGATCCTGAAGGCCAGTAGCAAGCAACGATTCCGGACCCTTATCACCTCGGGGCGCAGCAACGTCACTGCGATTAACATCTGGTTTCTCCAAAAGCGATGTAATAACTCCCCTCGGAGGTAGTACCACTCCCGGCGCATTATCCTCCTTGGTCTGCCGTACTTCCTGATACATTTTGGTGATTCTCTTGAGCTCCTCGTCAACATCCAGAGGACAATCAGGCTCCATTAGCGCTCGCTCTCGCTCTTCGATATGTTCTCTCAGGGTACGCAAAAGATGCAGGTACTGCTCCAAGCGGTTGGGTAGGCCTTGGCCTCTAAGGTAGGTGAGCATGCCAGCCATGATGGTATTTGCGGCACCCAAGACGGTCACAGCGGCTTTGGGGCCATTGGCGGCACCCAACGCTGTTAGGGCGGCGCCGAGCACGATCTGGAGCATCATAGATATATTGACAATATAATTACTGGAGGCATACTGGAATTTGACCTTTTCTTCTTCGTCGCAAGTACGCTTGTAGATTCCTTCATTCGGTGCAGGGCGAGCTAGGGATGGGTGGAGTCGTAAAACACTTGGCGAACAGATGCCCACAAGTGTCTGGAATTTTGCAAGTTTTGGAGGGACAGAGGCGCGAAACTGATTCTCAAAGGTGGGAGTATCTGCTCTCCCATTTTGCTTTTCAACATCATTGTCCTTTTCGAGACCATTATCTGTTGAAAAAGACCTTGCGGTGATTGTAAACGCGTGTTTTCCAAGACCTATGCGCATTTCGAAGAGCTAAGCGTCGCTACAAAATCGAGTATTTGCTTTACTAAGAACACTCATGTGCGGAAATCGTCTAAGGATGTTTGTGATAGCAGTTGAAACAGGGAAGGTATCAGTAATAACTTAGGACAGTGGGAAGCGAAGAAATCAATACCAGGGATTGTTTACAGCCCACCCTTTAAAACCAGGTAGTGTAGACCCTCCGCACGCCGAGCTGCAAGCATTAGCGTTTTTCCAGGGTAGCCTTCGCTGTGTGAACAAGGGGCGGGTACGCCAACGCTTTGGCAGCCTTCGAGAGCGTCTGTAGGCCCAGTGTAGGGAAGAGATCCTGAGCTAGCAAACGGTGGAGATTTGTGCCGTCGAATCATGAAGCGATTGGCGATCTTTCCAAAGGTATCATTACCAAATTCGGTAAGAAGAGCGCAAGGTTCAGGAACTAGATCTTCGACTAGGAGGTCCGCCATGTCAACAAACACGGGTAGATGAAGGCCTGGATTGGACGTGCCATAATATCCAATCATCGTTGAGTAAAATCTCGTGAACGTGCTGAGGACTTGTCCTTTGCCGGGCTTGAACGTTAGATATCTCTCTGTAGTTGCGGATTGGGTAGAGTACACACCTCTCGTTATCAGACGGGGGCTGTCAGGCGATTTTCAGGTGATCATAACGGTCTGGACCGCAGCACTTATCGCCTAGCGAGACGCCACAATCTCCTCATTCGGCTTTCCACCAATTATGGCTCCTTTGCTGTCAACGCCGTTGTCGCCATCAGCCACTGGTTGCCATTCTTTTCTTTTAACGAAATCCTAAAATCACATCGCCGATTCATACCGCAAAGTCAGAATGGTAGAGCTGAGGGAATACTGCAACAGTGGAGTCAGTGCTTGTCTCAAATCATCTGGACTACTCGCGCTTGACGGTCTTGGGTAGTGTCCTCCAGACGTTACAGTCGAGTCCGCACACCGGTCTTCTACTGTGCTCTTATCATGAGCTCAAGAGCGTTGTGAACCTTTTTATTTGGGTTGTTTTACTTAGATAGTAATGAAGGCGGGTAGCTTGCAAGATAAATTGCTGTTGTCAAAAAGTCTCGTAGTTGGCGTCTTTGTCTCCCTCTAAAAGATTTCTCTAGAGAAGAGTAATCTGGCATACTCTTCTTGTGGATCGACATCGAATGACTGTTTATTGGACGTGCACTGGATCTACACTTTTATATGGAGTCACAGAATTAACTCCTTTATCATATTCCTTGTTCGCACCTGCTCTGCCTCATCGAAATGCATATGTCAGGATCACGTCCCTCTGAACGATTCTTAATTTACAGTCAGGGTACGGTCTGGATTCTTGCCGTTGAGTACAGGCATCTCCAATGGACATGAGCTCTCGAGACCTGAAAAGCGCCAGTTTGGAAAGGAGGGTAGTGCAACATCGCCTGTTGTATGTCTTTTGGACTCCTATTTCACATTTGGCAAGCTCAAGAAGCTGAATGTTCGGATCTCTCGATGTATTGCATTACTACTGATACAATATGGTCATAGGAAGTCCATGCACCCAGTAAGCTAAACTTCTCTATCAAGACACATCTGTCTCTCTACCCAATACCAAGATACCGTAGTAAACCCAGCCACGGACCACGCCAGTCGCTATGCCTGTTGTACCAACTATCATTCAGTGAACCACCAGCGCCGACGCTAAAAACAATAATTACAATGGTCTATTCCCACTTCCCAATATACACAATTAAACAATTCAGTGAATTTCATTCATTTCTTCGTGGGCGTCTGCCACCGTGAGCGTGATTGGCGGTGGCTGTAGTGGCAATGCTGGAGACGTCTGCGGACTCTGCGGCGACTGCACTGTCGATGCCTTGCCCTTCTGAGGCGTCTGCGGAGACTTGAGATCCTGAGGCGGAACGTTGATACCTAAACCTGACTCCTCATCCTCGCGAGAGTCATAACTTTCTTGCGAGTCCTTACGAGTAACCTTTGCCATTGTTCGCTGCGAGAAGCGCTTTGTGGGCGAAAGGATCGTCCTCGATAGAGATCTCCAAGCTTTTGCGGCGGGACTGAAAATGATCGATAGGATCTTCAGGACCGGTCGAGCAATGGCAAGCCAAATTCTGTTAGCGAAGCCAAAGACCGCTGCGGCATATTTGTCTGGGATGCATCGTAGTACAACAGCCCACAAGAGGCAAGGTAGTGCACATAGAATGCAGATGGCCCACTGCGTGCCGTCGATTCTCTTGACCTGGAACGCTGCCCCGCCAATGAAGATAATCAGAATCTGACCAGCGACCATGATTACATTAATACCGAAAAACCACACGTTCTTGTGTACGTCTTCGAAGATATTGAATTTGTTGTCCAGGCGACGATTGTTGAATTCATTAAAGATTTGCATCCATACAAAAGTATTAAAGACTATTGTATTCAATTCGGTTTGGAGGACCTTGTCACTTTTTGAGTAGCCCAGAATCGAGGAGCCCGCATAATAGAGGGTGAAGGTGACAACCAACTGGTAGATGGCTTGCCCAATGATCATCTTCCACATATTGGTAGTGATCAAGGCCGCACTTTTGGGTGTAGGCTTTCTGTCGAGAATCTTTTCTGTTGGCGCATCGGTTGCAAGTGCAAGAGCCGCAAAAGTGTCCATGATGAGATTTACCCATAGAAGCTGGACAGCCGAGAGGACAGACTGGGAATCAGGAGACGAAACGGCAGAGACAAAGGCTAGGACCACGGCAGTAATGTTGACCGTGATCTGGAATTGCAGGAATTTGGCGACCGCATCATTGACGGAACGACCCCACATGATAGCACTGACGATGCTTGAGAAGTTGTCATCCATGAGGATAATAGCACTAGCTTCTTTAGCGACCTCAGTCCCAGCTATTCCCATAGAGAAGCCGACGTCCGCCGTTTTGAGAGCTGGTCCATCGTTAGTGCCGTCGCCAGTGACTGCTACAGTCTCGCCGAGATGCTTGAGCCTTGCGACGAGGATGCGCTTATCTTCGGGTGATGAGCGAGCAAGGACTTCAAGGCGTGGTATCCTTTCATCCATCTCCCTATCAGACATCTGACGGAATTTGGGCCCTTCCAGTACGAGACCGCCTTCAGTCTTGATCCCACACTGAGTGGCAATGGCGCTGGCCGTAGTCAAGTTGTCTCCAGTGACCATGCGGACCTTGATTCCAGCGTCTTGACATTTTCTGACCGCTTTCGTAACGCCATCTCTGAGAGGATCCTGAATGCCAACTACACTCAGCAATATCATGTCATGAAATACATCCTCAAATTCGGCCATTGATCGATCTTCATCCAAGGTACGACAGCCAAGAGGTGGCCATTGCGGGAAGTCTCTATACAGCATACCTATGGTTCGTAGGGATTGCCGTGCAAATCCTTCGATATCAGCTGCAACGTGGGCTCTGGCAGTCTCTGTGAGCTCACATCTCGCCAGACTTTCATCAGTGATGTCAATGAGTTCGGAAGTAGCCTTTGCAAGCATTAGCTCCGCTGCGCCCTTGACCAGTAAGCGGTAGGTACCGGATGCAAGTCTGGTAATTACACCCATACACTTTCGATCCGAATCGAAAGGGATCAATTGCACAATATTGACACCATCACGTTCTTCTGCGACTGGTCCCATGCCAAGCTGTTCCTTGGCCATGGTCAAGATAGCAGTTTCTGTCTTGGATCCAATATATGTGAATTCGCCATTCTCCTCCCCCTCGAAAGCCGTGGAATTGATGGCACAGGACTGTAGAAAGAGTGTCTTCGCGGCGCTTGATTGCTGCCCGAATGCGACCGAAAACGGTATGACGCTATTGTCGGCCGAATTGTCTCGGGCAAATTTGACCTTCGAGCCCATGGTGCCGGCTACCACTGTCATCTTGTTTTGAGTGAGTGTACCAGTCTTGTCGGAGCAGATCGTAGTAGCGTTACCCATTGTCTCGCAAGCGCGTAAATGTCGAACAAGGTTGTTCTCTTTGAGCATCCGCTTGGTTGCGAACGACAAGGCAAGCGTCACAGCCACAGGGAGACCTTCAGGGACGGCGACGACAATGATGGTGATAGCAACGATAAGAATGGACAAGAATGCAGAGCCCTTCGCCGCAGGGGAATCAGTGTTTCTAGACAGCCCTGCAAGGAATCGAATGAGTAAGATGATGAAAAGAAGACCAGCAGCCGCCGTTCCGACGTAACCAATCCAGTTGGCCATGTTGGCAAGCTTGACCTGCAACGGTGTGTCTTCGGTTCCAATCTGCAGAGCCGTCATTATTTTTCCAGAGCTGCTGTTCACACCGACCGAGGTGACAAGGTAGGTTCCGACGCCTTCGTTGACTTTGCTGCCGGAAATGATGAACGGATCCAATTTGGACGTAGCTGTCCCGTTATCGATTCGATCCCAGACCTCCTGTCCTGCAGTTTTCCTCATAGCGTCGGATTCTCCAGTAGCCGAGGACTCATCGCATCGAATGCCATGGCCGCTGATTAGTATACCATCTGCGGGTATTGAGTCGCCGGATTCCATATGTAAAATGTCGCCAACCATGACATCAAAGACTGATATCATGATCGATTTGCCAGATCTGATGGCCTTCACTTGTCGATCTTCTTTCTTTGCATTGAGTGCCACAAATTGCTTTTCTCTTCTGTAATCGTTCAGACCTGTCACCAGCACCACTATGATAACTGCGACCATAATCGCCAAGCCTTCAACCCAATCGAGTGATGGTCCCTGTCCTGGAGCGGGTGTTTGACCAACGGCTTCATAGACACCGAGTGCTAGTGAAACAACAGCTGCAATAGAAAGGATGATTAGTACCCGGTCATTGAGGGCATTCCAAAATAGTCTCCATATGCTCAAAGACTTCTTTGCAGGAAGTCTGTTGTCCTTAAAGACCCTTATCCGGTCGTGATATTGTCCCTTGCGCTCGTGGTCTGCTACTAAGACGTCCTGCCCAACTATTCTCCCTTCACCTGGCGCCTTCTTTTGCTTTGCATATCGTCTTGCTTCGTCGAAACCGACTTGTTCTGATACCGAAGTCTCATCCAAACTCAGCCCTGCTACCAGATCGGTTTGTAACCCTCGCTCCAATCCTTTTATCCCGCCTAGCGCTCTGTATGCTGCTAGCGATTTTGGGTTCAAGATCTTGTTCAATTGGCCTATCGAGAAAGCGAATGGGTTGTTGACTATTTCGAAGTCCCTCTCATGATTCTTATCCGGCCTCAAAGCCTCTTCTGTACTCAATTCGTCACCTTCGAATCTTGATCTCAAGGTCATTACATCCGAGTTTGTCCTCGACCTCGCCGTTCTGTCTGTTATGGTGGAATTGAAAGAGTCCGATCTCGTCCTTGAGGTCTCCGCCACTGATAATGAGGAGTCTGCTCTTGAGCGTAGCGTGCTACCTCCTAATGATTTTGACGTAGGCGATGGAGGTATTTGAAGAGAAAGGGAGTTTTGTGGAGAGTGGTTCTTGCAATCCGAACCATCACCGTCTTGGTGATGGATCTGAGAGATGTTGGAGCCCATCTCTTCTGGACTATTCAAGTGGTCAACACTTGTGTGTATCTCTATGGGCGGCGCGAGCAGCCGGCTTGAAGTCATATTGTACTCTGTAAGAGGAGCTCCTCTCTGTAGACCGCTTCACACCGTCAAAGGATGTCGGCGACAGCTGAGCATGAGGCTGAAGCTGACGGAGGTGATAACACAAGGCTGGTGTGAGAATAGGGAAGACATCGGGCATGTAATTGCCTTAAAGAGAGCGCCCAGGTTGTTCAAGGAGAAGGCAAATGGAGGAGGCCGTGAGAGGTCGCCAAGAGGAAGGCTGTGCAGGGGGATTGCCTCCTATTTTGAATGGCTGGCTGGCTTAGCCTGGCTGGATCGTCGGCTGACCCCACACTGCCCGAAAATCCTTTCAAGTCAAGAATTCGTGGATGAGCGCAATGTCCACGTCGCCAGTCCAAAGTTTGCATCTTCAAACAGCTCATTCCCAGGCGCTGGGAATATGGAAATTGAGATGATTGTTGTTAACCAATCGCTGCTGCTTCTGGCACTGTTGGTGGAGCTCCGGCGCTAAGATAAGATTGAGGGAGACTGCCTAACGTGCCTCGGGTGCCATGAGGGGTGCCGAGATGGCCTAATGTACCCTAGTTCTCCAGGGCATGCTTTAGGTACCGCAGATCATGCCAGCGCTTAGAGACTTTTCGCTATGCTTCCCACAGAATCAGATCTCCATATCATATATGAGCCTCTATCCTAGATTGAAGATGCTTCGATGGCTTGCAGCCCGTGAAACATGTCTCGCATATCAAACCAATCCGAAGATTGGGTAGAGACGGGTGGTTTGGAAAAAAACCACAATTTTCGGCGAAGTAGAGTATTCTAACCGAGAAATGGAACTCTTCTGCCTGACTCTCAACTCCATATTTCTAGGCATCTACGTCAAGTTCTCAGATACAAGAAAACCAAGTGAGATACCAAGGTGGATATTATGTCGACGACAACGTAATCCTCTGAGCCACCTTTCACACGGCGAGCACGGATTGGTATTATGAATGCCAAGAAGGATCTCGGACCTTGGAGAGCCGCTGGACTCGCCAATCACCCTTTGCTTGAAGAATGTGGCGGTGCGGGCTGTGTGGCTGGAGCACCATCTGACAACCAGCAAAAACGTACCTACTCGCCATGACTCTCGCTCACAAGCGCAGAAGCTTTCGAAACTTACAGTACTGATATGCGTCAGGAGACCTCCGCGGCCCTTTCGTGCGTATCAGGAGTGCTACCGCGCCAAAGATACAGCATCATCATCGCAATATGGACCAGGCGGAATTCAAATGTCATGATGCACTGCTACGAATGACGGGAACAATGTTTTTAAATGAACCACAATGATTATCTTCATGGAAAACAGCGACAGTATTTTATAAGATTATCCAGCCAGAACGGCTATCCTCAGCTGTTCGAGTATAGTGGAATGGTCTCCAGAGGGTGGACAATGCTTTCGTAAGAGTGTCTGCATACTTGATAAAATTGAAAATCACACAGGTTGCTAGAAGCCTAAGTCTTTGCCTTCCCGTTCGACACTGACAATTCTATAGTCTCTGCAAAGCGTCCTGTCCATACACAAAGAATCATCCGTCAGCAGCAAACCTTCCCTTGTTTCTGTAGCTTCCATTGTACTCAGTACATCCAGCAATTTATCGTCAAATTTCAGCCCAGCATGTTGATGCCCAGGTCTAGGATAATAAATGATTGTGACTCGCATCGTATACCATTGCAGGTCGAATTTAGTGCGCTTGGGTTCATCTAACCAGCGGTATAGATTCAGCTTGTGCAAGAAGTTGGCGTCATTTGGAAAAGGAGGTCTTCACAATGCGTACCTCCTTGACAACGAACCCGCATACCAATGAGATTCGACAGATCACTAGGTCTCCTATCATTGCTGGCGCTCAATGACTTATGCTGTTTGAGGGGCGTCTCCAATATAACCCTTCCTTTGTCATTCACTGGTCCCTTAGCTTCATCCAACAACAAACTCAGTTGTGACAGTCTGGCCAACAATATCCCTTTCTTTCCCGAGACCGGATATCCGTTCGCCTTCAGTATTGTCTTCAGCTCAGCCACCGTCAGATCCTGAGTCAGCTTCACTTGCGCAGTATAAGTTTTCTTGGCCGTTGGCTTAGCCAGGCTTAGGGTGCTGGCTGTCCTCGTCAGATTCGCGTATGCTATTTCGGCTTCATGTCTGTCCGGCGCATTGGTCTCGGGTCTGGAAGGTGCTATGGAAGCTTTCCTTGTGTCACTGTTGCCTGTCGCTGCGGTATTGATTTTTGAGTTTCCAGGATGCAAGGCTTGAAGGTCTTATGTTGATGACGTTGGCACAATGTTTGTGTTGGAAATAAGGGGATTGCCTATCGGCTGTTGCCTCTTGCGTTTGCGCGGTTGTCCTGCCATTGCTTGATCGGAGTCGGTCCAGTGGCATCAAATATGTACATAAATGCGCGTGGCAGGTTGAATTGCGAAAGGTATGTGGAAAGATCTGAACCCGTCATTGCTGTGATTGGTCTTTCATACGAGAGCGTAGAAGGCATTGGACATTATGCTATTGTGTTACCAATGTCGCAATAAAAGCATACGACGCCACTTCTGTAGCGTCATGTGCTTGGTGCTTTCTTTAACTGTAAAGTATGCGAGAATATCTAAGGAAAGAGTCCTTGATCAGTAATCAATGTTATTGCTGGAAGCCTTATGTTTCGTTCCTGGTTACACATAAGTGATCGAACAGAAAGAAGCTTGTTGTTTGTGGCTAATGTCCTGGTATCTTGAGTCGCTCCTCGGTCGTTCCGTGATCATCTCTAGCTGCTAATTGAGGAATTGTAGTTTTTCACTATTTGAGAAGCTGCAATGACGAAATGTGAGGGTGATGGGGATGCCAACTTGGTGCTATGCCGGCACCACAGGCCAAAATTTCATGTCACCATGAATAATAATGCACCGACGATTCCAGGCTCTTCATCATATTCAGCAAGAATATTTATAACATCGCCCATCATTGCGGTTTGATCTACATCAACAAAACAAGCCTTCACCTCCTCAATGTCAGCAAATACCGTTTCCAGCTCCAATCGACGCACGAAATTGGTTGCGAGCGCAAGCTCTTCCGCTCCGCAACAGGATGCTACTTATCACAGCATTGCTCGGAGTAGGCTTGGCGTATCGTCGGGTGTGCTCATCATAGCCTCTATAGTCGCGCTCTTCTACCGTAACCAGAGGAACAAGAAGCGGATGCTTGATTTGTATAGTAAACCCTGGGACACCAAAGCTGAGTCGAAAACTCCAAAATGGCCAAGAGTTAACATGGAGAGCGCGAATGTTCCGCCAGCCTCAACTGTGGTCAAATCTTTGCAGAGGGTAGACATCATGAATTATGTGGCAAATGACGATGCAACATGGCTGGCAAAACAGGGAACGGATTGCCCTAGTCTAGGCATCGTAGACCATGTGGAGCGTTTCTTTTCGAATCTCAAGGGGCTTCACTATGTCTTCAAGTCGCTATACCGGACTAAGAAGCCGCAATGGTAGCTTCAGCATTAGATTAGTAGGCTCACGAGCTAATACGCCAAGAGGGCGTCCAATCGCGCGATCGGCATCGTGAGATGCAATGAGCGTTCACATCAACGACCGACTTGCATGGTAGGAGACCATATCCTGTGCATCAAGGTGATCGAAGGTTTGGTATAAAGAGAGGAGGATTTGTTGGTCGAGGCCTTGTAGATCGACATAGGCCCCCATACCGGGTATCATTCAATGAAGCTTTACACATGCGAATCACCGGTTACCCCGTAACTCATCCGCTTTGTTCTCTCGCCTCTCTGACCCTTCGTATCCGTCTGACCTTCTTTCTTGTTTCTCTGTTTTTCGGCCCAATGCTCGAGCAACCAATCGTTCCATCTCCAGATCATCCTCGCTCTTTTCCCCGCTGTGACCATCCAACTCGGCTCCAGCAAATACTTTCTGCATTGCGATCCTTCTTCTCAACTCCTCCAGACTTGCAATATCAAAAGCCCACGCCAGCCCCCCTCCCATCATCAAGAAGAAACTTGTAACATTCATCGTAGCAAGACCTAGCGCTGCAACAGCCTCAAATTCCCCGATAATTTTGGTACCGGTGTGATTTGAGGGTTGATAGAAGCGAGGCACAGTAGAGATAAGCCGCCGGTTGACGGCGCGGCGAGTTATGAGACTGGAAAGCGCGAGGAAAGATGCACCAGCGAAGAATAATGAGAGTTGTTTGCGGGAGCGCGGGGAGAACGGCAAGCTGGTGTTGGAAGGGTCTGTAGGCGGCATTGTGGGAAGGGATGGTCGCTGGATGAATGCCATGGTCTCACCGTTGCACTGCAGGTAGAAGGATAGAATTGGAATTGAATGTGAGAATGCCTTTGGATGGTTGTTCGTGGAGCTTGAAGTGGAAGTAGCGTTTTTGACCTACTCGTCTACCGTAGCTGATAATAGAATACGGCAGAATATTAGCGCGGCCCTGTCAACCTCGTCAATATGTTCATTTATTTTCAAGTCAAGATGAATAAGCCCACTCGAACCCTTGGGAGTACAATGGAGTCTATCGTGTACCGAGAGAAAGTCGTGATCTTCACTAAATTACGCAAAGCAATCGTCTAGTTGTAAGCTCCAAAACCTGTTGATTTTCATCAGTTCTGGAGTTGAGTGGTGTCGTCGCATTTCTGGACATTGCCATGCTTGCTATGCTAGATGTGTGCTATCGGTATTCTCCGTTACCACAAAGCGTGTTCTTTCTGTTGAGAGATGCGAGACGACTGTCTCCATATATGCTGACAGGTCTAAAACCCCGGGGTGACGGAGGGCCCAACCAAAACATCGAGTCCTTATTTATACTCAGTCCAGCTTTCCACAGCTTGAGAAGTCAAGAGCATTTAGGGAATCATCAGAGAAGATCGATGATGTGGCTATTTCGACTGAGGCTTTCTTGAAGACGCGCAGTTGCGACGATGATGAGCCATGACCGAGATTCTAGCGCTTACTCCAACTAAATCGCTATTCTCAGAAACTTTGAGGCATTGCTCCAACAATAAGCAATTCTTATAGCCTCAATTCTAAGTATGATGACTGATCTTGGCACTTTTGCTGAAAGGGTACAATGACTGGCTAAAGATGTTGTGGCGGACCATGGCAGCGTGCTGTCTTCTATGTCCAGTAACCTCCCTTGTCATCTTTCTAAGCAGCCAAGATATTAACGACATGTTGGTACCCGAATTTGACTCTTGCTATATGCAGAAATGGTAGTAATAATATCACTCTGAGTACAGTCATCTTCGCCGTATGAGTTGCGAGTACTTTGCAGTATGTAGAGATGTTTCTGATACAAAAGCGAAGGCATTTTTCCTCTATGTATGCTGAAATCAAGCCGCATCTTCAACAGTAAAGGCTCAAAAGATCTCTGTTATATTTCCTTTGTCTTTCCAGTGTCTTCTATTCCTCACGAGATTTCTTGATATCCCCACTCAAGTACATAAAGGTCAATAATGCATCCGACACTTCCAATCTCTCTACTGGCCCTCCTTCCCCTCGCCCTCGGCGTTGACCATCCCATTACGGTGGGAGCAGACGCCAAGCTCGCTTTCAACCCATCCACAGTCACAGCCGCAGTCGGCGACACTCTCACATTCAGCTACTTTCCCAAGAATCATTCAGTGGTACAAAGTAGCTTTGCCAACCCCTGCCATCCTCTTGCCAACGGCTTCTTCTCTGGCTTTCAGCCCTTGAGCGCTGGACCCGGCCCCGTCGAGTTCGTGGTTACCGTCAACGACACAAAGCCAATATGGATTTATTGCGCTCAGACCAAGGGTTCCCACTGCCAGATGGGTATGGCTATGGTCGTCAACCAACCGTGAGTCGTCTGACCCTCTCATCACTTCATGCAGTGCCATACTAACACTGCATTAAGAGCGCCTCCATCTCCGAATACCCTTGACGCATATAAACTCGCTGCTGCCAAAACTGGGGAAAGCACTGCTCCACCTGCCATCGCAGGTGGAGTGTTCATATCCGACAACTCAACATCAATTTCGAAGGGGAGCACGACTGGATCTTCCACTGCCTCACTCGCGTCCTCCACAGGTACTAGCTCTGGTGGTTCCTCTGGCGGCTCCAGTAGTAATGGAGGCTCTGGCTCTGGCTCCGGCTCCGTACCAGATTCAGGGTCCAGCGCCAGCAATGGCACCAGCAATTCGAGCGGCGGTGGCAGTGGCAGTGGCAGTGCCACAACAACCAGTCCTAACGGTGGTACGACGAGTCCGATCACCAGCTTCCAAGGTGCTGCTGGCAACACTGCCGTTTCGACGATTTCGGTTCTTACGCTTGCTGGGGGTGTTGCTATTTTTGCTTTGTTTTGAATCTCGATGTCTGAGTCCTCAAACATCTATTAAGCGAGCCTCCACATGAATTGTATAGATAATAGACTATTGTGATATGCACGAATAATTGAAATATCTTGGCACAACCCGCGGTGCCCGCATGTCCAAAATAGAATAACCACCTCCCATGAACGCAGCTGTTTACACACAGCAAACAATAATATATCAATAGACCTAGAAATATACAAAAAGGATGCACTCATGGCGGGGCTCGACTATTGATATTATCAATAAATGTATTTTTAGGACAATGGACGAGGGTTGAACGTACACCCGCAGCCTCCAGATTAGAAGTCTGATGCGCTACCATTGCGCCACACGAGCTTTCATAGATTTGGGGATTAAGAACTTCTAAGAACATTTTTATCGTGATCCGCCATAAGCTCAGCATTCCCAGGCCTTACTTGCACCTGCGAGTCTGGGTCTTCTTACTAGATGACCCAAATTGTGACCTTTCTCACAACAGTCATAAAATTAGGAAGCAGTCTTTAATAGGACTCCGCACACCAAATCCTAGCATAAATATGGATGCTCGTGCAGGCAGAGCAGGGTGGTCGACCTTTCTAATAGCCAGGAAGTACTCGATTTGCATACATCATCCTCTTGATACGTATAGCGCTCTTTGCCGTCCTCTCCTAGGTCTACTACAGCTACAAAGCTATTCAGCTTTGTTACAGCACTCAACTTAATAAACGATTCACTGGTGATGCAAGCCTTGACTGGCTCGTCGACGATGAAGTCATTCTCTCATAACTTTCGAGTAGATACATTTCGCGCAAGCATTGATAGCTTAAGCATCCTCCTCAATGTCTCGTATGGTCAGTCACAACGCAAGCAACTTCCTTTTCACCCAGTCGCTCAACCACGATATCTATCACTTTGCAAGAAAGCCTTGATGTTGGGTCTTGACTCCACCGCATCCACCAATTGCGTCAACCTAGGGTAATCATTCTTAATACCCTTCCTCCCCTCCTGAGTCAGATTCTCATCGTGCAAGACCTGATAGAGCACCATATCTGCATATGTGAATTGCTTTCCGATCACGAATGGCCCTGATCGCGATAGATCATGCGTCTTGAGGTGTGTTTCCAATGCCTGCAGAAAGCGAGGACGACAAGTCTTGCAGTGCTCAGGGTATGTCTCCTTCATATTATCGGAGAAGAAAGCTTGGATGAAGAGGGAGCGCCCTGCATATTGTTAGCATATGTTCCAAAGAGATTCGCAATAGTATAGCTCACAGTCAATGACGATATCACACATAGCATCAGCCCAGTACTTTTCTTTCTCTGTTTCCCCATCATACTTCCCCAGTTGTCTTGCAAAGTGTCTCAAGATAGCATAGCTCTGCGTCAAGATCCTCCCGTTCAATTCCAAAACAGGAATGTTGCTTATAGGGTTCATCTCGGAGATCTTGGTCTTCTTGTACTCTGGGTATTCCTCAAAGCTGTAGCGGACATCCTCATAGGCAATGCTTGCATCTTCCCACATGAGGCGAAGGACTTGACCTCGGCCACGTGATTGGAAGTCGAAGTAATGAATCGTTGGGATACCGCCAATGGCCTTGTTAGCGTCGGACTCGGAGAGACATTTGGTAGTGGTGGGCATGGTCGCAGAGTGTAAAGTCTGGTGTCAGAGATGTGAGGTGGTGTAGTATAGAGTAGATGGATGAAGAATGAAGCTGATAGAATTTATACGTCCTAGGGGATTGGTGTAACACAGATCATGGAACAACAGCTATTCACTCGGGTCTGTATCACTGTCGCAAGTCCATCACTAAAGGAGCGGCGAGCAGCATCATCCAGTGAAGCCATGACGGTGATGTCACAAGGAAGCATTTCCACGGTCAAGCGGAAATGATCTGATGGAAGATGGAGAAAGCATGTCGAGAAGATGCGAATAGCATGTTGACGCCTGCCTTACGTAAACCAAGATCGGCAATTGCCGAAGGTCAATTCGTCTCAAATTTGGAATCTGGAAGAATTAGACTCTATGTGTAGTATCGAAGCAACGTCGACATCTAAACCGACTTTTTAAGTACATGGCTCGGATGATAGTATACAGGAACAAGAGAGCTGAAGCAGATCCCGAACTCCTGATCTGTGTTCGAAGATACATGGAGTATCACGAATATCGCCTTACGAATTCCACTTACGCCTCTTACCCTACCCAAACCGCCTCTAAGAAGTGCCTTTAATAGCATCAGAAGAGAAGTCGTTGAATCTTGCAGCGTTCAAAGCTAAGTAGCGAGGATACTCCTACCACCATCCGTAGTCAATCTCTTCCTGACTCGCACCTTCAAGTATCCTGTCCCCAATTTCTGCATTCTCAGGCCAGGACGTCCACCTTCCTTCTCTGGTCCAGTCATAGCTGAAGGTGAAAAGAGCAATGCTTCACCGGCTTCAAGGTTGACGACTCGCTTGAAGATTTCGACGACATCTCGCTTCGAGGTATCTCCATCGCTGGATACGCCGGCCAAGTGGGATTTCAGAGCAGCAAGCCAGCTTGGGGATGTGAAACGATGCACGATAGTCATCGAGCTAAGATCCAGGAGGGCTGGTGAGATCGTTGGCTCCTGTGTGGCAATGATAACACGTGTAGCGAGGTGGCGCTGTTGCCGAATGACGGATAGAAGGCTCTCTGTGAATTGAGAACTCGAGGAGGTACTCGTCATAAACTGGAGATTATTAGTTAATCATGTAGCTTGAGCATACAATATGTGAGGCGACGAAGGAGACTACCTTGTGAGCCTCGTCGAGGGCAATGATACGACCAGCTGCCTCTCTCTCCTCAAGAAACAAGGCCAGGCATATGTTGAACATAGCGCATGCAGCGCCTTCATCAACGAATGGACAGCTCAAGTCCACAATGGTAAGTGTACCAGGCTCAAACGACCAGATGTTCGAGTCTGCAATCTTTGCTCTACGATTTGCGTCGTCCTCAGAGTTCCACTTTCGTTCTAGCTCACGCCCTTTCTTTGTATCTGCGAATTGGGGCTTCTTCGTTTGGTGATTTGCGTTTCCAGCCATCTCTGGCTGATACATGAAGCTTTTCAAGAGCTCGACACGAACATTGAGCATGGCTTTTTGACCGTCATTGAGTGTTTCAAGATCTAGTCTCTTGATAAAGTCGTTGAAATTGAGACCTGACGCGTTCTGATTCTTCATAGCTATAGATCTCAAGATTCTGCACACAGACTGGTGAAAATCAGCAAATCTGACAAGTGAACATGGACGATCAAGTAAAAACAACGCTAGGATCTGAGACGTAGACCTTACCTCCATATAGAGAGCCATCTTTCCGTCCTTCTCCTCTACAGCCATAAGCTTCATCATACGCTCCACGTTCAATTGCTTTTCATGAAGCAACAAAGGCGCGACCACCGGCTTCTTTACATTCAGAGGAAATCCAGGCAGGTTCTGATAGGCCCTCGTCATGCGCCACAAATTACTGGGCGACACGAGAACTTTTACGGGGATACCAGTCGAGGCAATGTATGCAGCCTCGCAAATCTGGGTGCTCGAAAACCCAGTCTGTGAATATTAGGAGTCAGTATTGCTCTTGATTGGAACGGTCTTGATTCATGAGACAAGAAACAGGAGTAGGATCCCACGCTCTATCCTCGAAGCATGTCTGACTACGTCCGAGTAATACAGAAGGTCACGTACAAATTTGTCATAATGAAATACCATGCCTGCCAGTGGCTGCGGCAGCTTTCCAAGTCTCGAACGAATCAAGGCATTCTCCAGCAAGCAAGAGAGGGTGTGACTCTTGCCACTGCCTTGAGAACCACAGATGAAGGTTGACCATGGGGCATTCATGTTCACGAAAAGGCGGTTATCCTCAGTCTTCTGGCCTAGTACTGGACGCTCGGTTGGCACGGATTCGCCAAAGGCATCCACAAGGTTCTGAGTTGAAGGTTCGAGAAGGTCCACTGGCTGTTTACTCTCGCTGCCATCAAACTTATCAAGCACCTTAGCAAGCAATCCGTACTGTGGCAGGACACTCGCAGCTACCCCGCCCAGCTCGATATTTCGGCTCAAGACGTTTTTCAATACGCTAGCGGAAAATAGAGGTGTTGTCTTGACCTCTTCAAGGTGGACATTGCTGGCTGTGCTGTTGGCATAAAAACTGTCAGTGGCGAACAGAGTATCGTGATATCTCAGATCCGCATCCCATCCTTCGTTAGAAGCATTGGCCACTTTTGTAGTCATTTTGGCAACCTGTGAATCTGGCTTTGCGAATATGAACTCTGTGTAAGGAATTAGATTATATCCCAAAAGTGCGCGGAACAGAGCTTGACTATGTACAATATCAAACAAGAGCATTGAGCATAATCACTACACGCGTCTTTGCATGAAAAAGAGTGAATTTCGTAGAAGAGCATAGACCATCAGCAGAAGCAAACAGTCCAGAACAAACAAGGCTCAGCTCACTTGCCTTTCTTTGTGAATGGGTTAGGCTTGGGTGGACCCAGGTTCGACGATTTCATACTGCGGGTGATGACATGCACACTGTCTGAGTCTTCATAGCCGTCAGAAGATTCTGAGCCCACGGTGGACGGGTCGCTCTCGAGAAGCTTAGACATGGTGATGAGGTGTTGAGTCGCTGAAGTGATTTCAGGGTTGCGCCGCGCGGAACGGGACTTTGCCAGTCGGCTTGAGGAGTGTAGGATTTTCCAACAGCCTATTTTGTTTTCTACAACAACTTTGAGTGGGGATGGAGTTCAGTGCACAGTATGAGGTGTTCAAGCTTGGGCTCGATGGCTGTAATTTAAGTCGCGCTCGTCGCGATAAGTCTTGGCAAAAGCCTTGGCGCGAAAATTGCGTATGTGGGATCAACCCCTGTAAGATATTGCATATCAAACATGGAGCATACAAGAGGGTCATCCGAAAGACTGCCACTTAATCAAAGCAATGCAGCTAGAACATGCCAAGATCGTGTGCTCATGTCAATCATTTCTGCTCAATTGCTGTTAGATTCCAGCATTTCCTGGATCATGGAAAGACTCGAGGTCAATTGAGGGTTGCAAAACCCACAATCTCGCAGTGAGATAATATGAATGAAGTCAGTTGATATCGCAGAATCAGTTGAGTTCCCATAGAACATGAAATTCTCGCTTTGATCCTACCTAGCAAAAGGAGTGAAACATGGAATGCTCGCTCATTCCCGTATTTCGAGTTCAAAGGTCATGTTTATTAGCAGGAGGTGAGCCGCAAGTCTGCTCGTTTCTAGCATCAGGAGTCGCCATCATCTGAAGAAGCACCCAGCGCGATACAGCTCATTGTAGATGCAGAATGTTTTCATGCTGTTTCGGTTCCAATTTTACCATCCACAATTACTTTTGGAACTTTTCCACTCCCGCCAAGATCACAGGATCGTGGGTGCGAAGAACGTCCGAATTCATGCATCTTACATTTGTTGCCTTTTTGCATCATATACAGTCCACACCTTTCATGCACGATAGGACGATGTACCCAACAATCGCCGTCCTAAGCTGCACATAATCTCAGACATGATATCCATAAGCCATGAAATGGCATCTGCAAGCATTAGAAACTTTACAACCTCTAGACATGGAACAGACATTGTTCGCTCCGAGAGTGGCAGACGTGACCCTAGAAGTGTTATGCACATATGCTTTTGTCTCTATCCGCTGTGGCTGCAGCCCGACGAACTAGGCAAGGGAGTGAAGCTCGAAGAATTCTTTAGGCTGGCGTAAACGTGTCGACCAAGCTTTTCGAAGTCAACGCCCCAGGGGTTAAGGAAAACGATTTTGATAGTGTGTGGACGGCTGAAGTCAAATAAAGCTTCGAGAGTCTCTTCAACATTCTGATCCAATCCCTTCCAGATCTCGCGTTGGTAGGGGGATGATAGATGATGGTAACTTAGCATCGTCAAGGAAGTCAAAGAACTTGGGACTTCGTCCTGCGTAGGTAGTCGGAGAATGTTAGGCCGTCCAGCAAACGTACCGTCGACTGTATCGGCACTGAAGAAGATGTCTGTGATCATTGGATGACCACTGCAAAATCCTGCATGCCAGTCAAGTGTAAATACCTCAATTTTGCTTTGCTTTTTTAAGACTGCTTCATTCTTCTTTGTCTTGTTGATTTTGAAAGTGAGGCTAACAGTAGGCAATCCTGGCACGGCGCCATCTAGAGATACATAGACCTCCCAGCCTTTCTGCCAGTAATGAGGGCTACCGATCGGTGCAAGGCCGTCGAGTATAAGAGCACATTTGGCCATGCTCACAACATTGACACACTTAGGGTTCGGGCTGATAGTGACATCTTGGAGTTTTCGGCTACAGATGGGAGCTGGAGGATCCATACTACCATTATTATCCTGAGTGCTTGAATTCTTCGGTAGGCACGGTTCGTTCACAGCCGCTCTCTCCTCCTTGTTGCTAGTATCGGTGCCAGACTGAGAAGTTGTAGTATTGGACTTGGAAATTTCTCGTGTGAGACAACGTGGACAAGCCCTTGGTCTCTTTCCTTGACTTTGAGCTGCAGCTTCTTCCTGCTTAAGAGTTTCGTACATCTCGGCTATAGTATAGGTCCTTGGACTGGGCTTTTCTGTATTGCCTTGGCCTTCAGCGCTTGGATGCTCCACGTCTCCTTGATTGGGCTGGTAACAAGGTGGCACCATGCCATGTCTCGTTGCTAGGTCGATGACCCGTTCAGCATCATGCATTGTTGCGATGGCAAAGTATGACTGCTTGATCGCAATTTCTTGCTTCAAAAATTCCGCCATGACTTCGAGGCGTAGGCGTAGTGTATGATTCTCAAGCGATAGACGAGTCCGCTCACATTTAAGCTCTTCACTCTCTTTTCGCAGAAACGTAGTATTGCTTTCTTCGAGTAGGTCTGGGATCTTATCACAGCTGCTTGGACGCGAAATTACTGGGTTGAATATGTTTTCGGGCTTGATTTCCAACTGGATTAAGTCCTCAGATTGAATGTGATGCATTATAGCAGGCTGCCCGGTCTTCCTCCACAGTATGGTAACTTTGTCTTGCTCCTCCTTGAGCTCACGTTGTAAAGCTAAAACTTTAGCTTGAAGTATGAGAACATGCTTTGAGGATTGAGGCTCTAAGGCGTTTGTCATGCACGTTGCGGTGGATACCGACATTGTGAGGGCAAGAAACGGCAGACTGTACTTTCGACTGTCAGTGAGTCGACGAGCAACCGTCACGCGATCAGCGCCTACCTTGAATTGACGATAAAATATCTGCCTTGAACCAGATCGAGAAATAGCTGCTATAATAATGGAGCTGCGTAAGGTGGCCTGGTCTAGCAGAAATCTTTAGATCCGAAGTCAACATCGGAATGGTCATGACAAATCACTGTAAAAGCTCGCGATGTGAATGAAGTCTAGTCGTGCCTAGCGAAGTACCCTCTACCGATAAGGTATACTCAAGTTTAATAGCACGAACACGAAGAGCACTCATGCACAGTAAGATCGTCCTTGACCTTTTCATGGCTTGTCTAGGTCTCGTTCGGATATCAGGCGTCTATGCAATGATGAGGTTTCATACTATTATTTTCAACCCTTCCGCAGCTCCTCCAGGTATGACGTTGAGATTCCCAACCGCCAAAGCCAGAATATGCAGCACTTATGATTTGAAGACCCTCGTCATGTCCAATCCCAACGGTATTTTAGAGTGTGAAAGCTGCACTTTTCAGGACCTTCCAACTCCGTAACGCGCATATACTGAAAGTCTTCAAGCCAAGGGCCTATTGACTCACGTGCTCTTAGACATGAGAAAGTACGCCCCCCCTCCCGCGTTTTCAAGGTCGGAAGACAGAAGCTTCCCATCCTTTCGAAAATTAAAGGTGGCACTAGTGGATCTTTCGAAGACTGAATGTGCATAATTGCTGCTCTTCGAAGCTGGGGAGATGCCTCTGGCACTCAATCAATATTTCGCATTGTCCTCCAATCCCTGGAAAGCTAGAAGAGCGTGGTTGGTAGGACGGTCCAAACTTAAAGAACCCAAGTCATCCAATTTCAAGATCTCGGAGAGAACAGGCAGGGAGCCCTTTGGGGCGTATGTATATTTCCATGCGGTACACCAGTAGTCGTAGACGCCATTGGACAGTTGTGAAGCGCAGGAGTCATCTGCTTCGAATTTCTTAAAGCCGATGCATCAAAGGTGAAAGATAGTCTTGAAGCTCATAAATGCGTTTCGTATAATTAGATCGCTATCACAGTCAACACCATGGACTAAGACTGCAGTAGTGAGCTCACAATATTCTCTAGCTTCCGCTTGTCTTCGTCCTCTAAATTCATCCTCGTCACCTGATTCAACAGTCCAACGCAGTCGCCATATGCTCGTAGGGCATCCTGCCAGTTTTGCCGGTTGTCAAAGAAGACTGCGTTTTTCGCTTTGTGTAGCGCTTCTTCAAGCACCAATCTTCGCGAGTGGATGAAAGGTGATTGGGCGTTGACGTAAAGGTCAGAATACGAGGCCATGTCTTTCAGATTTTGCTTTTAAAAGAGGTCATAGCATGTAGATGTGAAGGGCGGAGAAGAGCTTGAAGAATAAAAAGGATTCTTGTTGCTTAGAAGAGCTTTGACCCTTCTGTTGCCTCGTACCGCGCCGCTGGGGCTGAGAGGTGTGGGAGTCAGCCCATTTGGGGCCCGACTCGTAAGCCCTTTCACTAACGTAGCGATGTCTCATCCGATTCGGGATGCTTTTGCGAAGACGTGCAAGCCGACTGCCCACGTTAGGCTTTATACAAAGTGTCCTTTTCCCCTCATGGTCCCCCTACCGGATGTCCTCGCCGTTCGAGGCATTTCAAGATTCGAAAATCCATAGGAAGCTGGAGGCATAATACCCAGTGTACGTCAAACACATGAATTGGAGGCTTATCAAGCTGACCAATGTTGGTACGACACAGTGCTAATGCTCGTGTCTTAACTTAATTTAACGACGGAGTTTTAAGGTACTCTGAACTACGGAGGTAAGGTAGAACTAAGTGGGGTAAAGAGCTCCCTGGAGATCTTGGCGCTAGGGACGGGAAGGCCCCGGCTGTGATCCCTGAAACAGACCCCGCGACACTCGAAGCTCTTGGAGCCAAGCTACACAACGCATAAACACGCTGTGCTCTTAACCCTCAAATATCATCATGGCATTGACACCCCCTTCAACC
>JASZXT010000097.1:0-56685 GCA_035521555.1 Lecanoromycetidae sp. Uapishka_2
GTGATGGTGATGGTGAACGTGATGGTGGGAGTGGTGGCAGGAACCTCCTCAGTGGCAGAATTGGTAGTGATGGTAACGGTGGTAACGGTGGTGATGGTCGTCTCATCGTTGTGGAGGAGTTGATGAAGGACGTTCAGAGTTCAATGTATGTTCATGAATGTTTGAAGAAGGAAATTTCGAAAATTTCGTACAGGTCATTTGTTGTAGGGCCGAGCCACTCTAGCGCGTCACAACACCGCGATGATTTGGAATAGGTATCTCGTTTCTAAGTTTGTTGCTAAACTTGAGCTCAATATGGCTACGGTACCTACTTTGGATGCCATCACCAGAGAAGCCACATCCATGCTCTGCACCTGCACTAAAGTCATCTCATCAATCTCGGCAGTCGTCACTGTATAAATGCAGTCTTTCAGGGTATCTTGGAGGATCTTTGACCTTGTCTTTGCGTCTCGTAGAAGAATGTAGAGTCTGTCGCTAAACAGTTAAAGGAACGGCGAGGTGATTTGCCAGGGAGAGAGTGCAGCACCCACAACGATGACTTGATATCTGTCTTCATATAAACATTGACACAATTTACGCAACAGGCTTTTCACATGTCCAACGGACACAGGGTCAGACCCTGAGTCACAGCTTACAAGGAATGCCCAATAACAGAAACACGGAGAACAAAATGAGCAAGCCGTGAACGAGCCTACATGTGGAATGAATCGAAGTGAAAACATACACGAAAGAGCACTCAGAGATCAGCTGAATCCTACAAGCCAATTATAAATCAATTCCTCAACGACTCCCATTTCGGAGGACAGAGGTTATGGTCATCCACTGGCCCCATCAAGTCGACATGCGACTAAGGGGCGTGGAGGCGGAGATCAGGATGTGATGGATGAAACGAGAAAAGGGAGGGGTGCCGTGGACGATGAAGAATCAGGGAATTAGTCACGTGACGAGTCCTCCTGGTTCGTACATCAAGCCGCAAGCGAAAGCACATCGATACATACAGCAACGATCCCCCTCTCGCCAATTCAAAAAGCTTCATAGAGGCTATCCAACAAACATTTGGGCCGATCAAGAAAAGGCCAACCGAAAACAAAAATGGAAAAGGACGGGGGCGAAAAGCTCAAACGAAAATTCAAGTCCACGGAAAACAATCGACCAATGAGGAGATAGATGACACTAGGCGCCAACTCGCGTCCAGATAGACTAAGAGAACGGGTGTAGATGGAGACTGGCAGATTATGGATCAATTCACTTTCGTCTGCATTCGCGAAGCCCAATTGCCATATGAGGAACTTGAGTGTGGCAGTGGGAAATCTCAGACATCCAAGCCGCGTTTAGACGAGGCGTACATGCCTGGATTGCGCACCAACATCACCAAACAGCAACAATAGAGATTCCAAAATACCTCCGACACATCAAAGGCTATGATCCTCGCCCCTTTCAAGAACTTCACCAGGCGTCGCAGATTGCATATACTGCTAAGGGCATGGAGCATGGCAAACCTTAAAAGGCGCAAAGCCATAGTCGATCAAGCAATTACTCACGAAGCCTGCATCGATAAGATCAAGCGATGCATGCGCGAAGGTGCCAAATTGGTCACTGGAGAAACCGCAAGTGCACGAGCTAGGAAGGTACTCTGGCCCTATCATCTATCCAGACGGAAGTCTTCGTCAATGGATTCAAGGCAGCTTCGACCATAGTTTACGCCGTGCTGCTCCATTCAAACGCCTTCGGGAACGTTACAATAACGATGGCGTGCTTGCGTTCCTTCCGGATAAGCTTAGTGAGGGTGACCTCCAGTTGGTGGCGCGTATACCTGCGATGGTCCATGTCCTAGACTTTCTTAGACCTGATCTCGGCCAGGTTTTTCGACTGCCTCCCTATTCAAAGGTCATTACGTTGATATTCGAGAACATTATTCCGGACACAGACACGATGGCAGAACTTGATAGCTGGACATCCCCTCGAAATGCGTTTTCTCAGAGAGCTTCTCGGTACAATTGACAGCGCGGAAGTTGGAGATACTGAAGGAGAAGCGTCATAGGATGGGAAGTCAGGAAGCTCGTGGTTGGTATTGGGTGCAATGCTACAAATTCACATGTAAATGACAGATCATACTCATCGCTATCAGGTAGTCGGCAGCGGCGATTCGTTTGCGTGATTGTAGGACGCGTCGTGAGATGTAGCAAAATTCGATCTCAGACCAAATGAATTGGGTACTTGTGCGATGTTTTTAGAGAGGAGATAATTCTTTCGGGGACTTGTGCCTGGAAAATTACTCAAATGCATTGGCAGAGCGAACGATTCTCATTACTAGCTAGCAAGACTGCTAAACGCTGCAAGAATTCTGACACAGCGAAGAAGTAGCCTATCGAATGAAGCAATTTATATGTAGCCAGCTTAAGGCTATTTTGCAAGAGCATATCCTCATCGCAGATCTACACACTCCATTTCCCCCTACGAAGTATTGTGAACGGGCAAACCCGGGCTAAGTCGAAAGCCTTGATAAGGTATCATCCCGCGTGTGAGTCACCCTCCTTCTTGATAAAACTGGCAGAACTTTGGCCTACATTGGCACTTGCCCCTCGAATGACATCCACAGCGCTGTCATACCATCTTTTATGGTCAGGGATGGCTTGAATGACATCTTCGTCGCGGACTACCGCCATATCAGTCACATGAAGCTAATCAGAGCCATCTGATATCTTGACTTACTTTGTAAGAATGCAAGGAGAATATAGTCCGTTAGTTTCAGCGACGCTTGGACGGCGAGGTTGGTGAGAGCATGGTGAGTGGCCTCTTCGCGTATTGCATTGTATGCTACGATAGCACTCAGAATGACCTTTTTCCTTGAGCTACTCCGTTTATCAGTCCTCATCTAGCTGTTCGTAGACTAGATTGTCTTGCGGAGCATGGGGGCCTCCGACAGCGGCTTTGAGGGCGGATTTGAGCTTTGAAGGTTCATCCATACCGCGAATCTTTAGATTTTGTTAGCCAATCGATGTTCAACGCAGGATCTACTGGCATACCGTGAACCACGCTTCCCACCATGAATCGTATCGGCGTCTCAAGGCTCCGATGTCTGTAATGATGGCATAGAGATCAAAGACTTGCTTCTCTTCTGAGAGCCATGGGAATTGCCTGAGTATAGCGTTTGGATCGATGTTACGGACGTTAGGCGTGAATTTCATTGGAACGAATGTGGAATCAGACGATGTACTAGAACTGATTAGCACAGCGTTGTCCTGAGTCTGATGATTATCCAGCTGACTTTTGTTTATCGTTATGACGGTTACGCTTCACCCCCTCGTTCAATGCACCATCGCCACCTGCCTGTCTCTTGTTTCCCATGTTGCCAACTTTACGGGAGTCAACCCGGGTATCAAGCCTCCAGTATGCTTTCGTGGCTGGCTGGTTCCCTCAATGTAGGCTGGCTATTAAGGGGTTGAAGACTCTCAGACTACCATTCAAGTGGGGAAGATTCAGATACGAAGGCGTCATGGTCTTACGAGAATGAAAATTTCAAGAAGTTGGTCATATGGCGCTTTGCTGGACTTGGTTAGGCTGGGGAAAGAGTACTCAGCAACCGGAACGGACATGTAGTTATTCCATTGTTCAGGCAATTGCCATTGCACTAAGCAAATGGCTTAAGTCCATGTCAGTCTCACCAAGTCAGACCCACATTTTGTCATTCAAACCTCCTTCGAAGCCTTTTCCTCTCGTTTAAGGTGCAGCAGGCGAACGACCGAATGACAGCTCTGCAGGCTTGACATGTAGGGCAACTCGATCTACAGGCAGAAATTTAAGACTCCCAGGAATCATGCAGAGGAAAGGATGGCTGCATTTTGCTTGCTGAAAGATGGACTTGTTATCGCTGCTTGCCGTGGAACCACAGCAGAATGACCAGGCCATTGTTTAGGTCAGTGCCATTGACCGTCAGTCCCCAAGTACTAAGATAGACAGAAGAATATTGGAAAGAATTGGGACACATATTGCCATGATGAACTTTGGGCGATGCTAGCAGATATGCAACAGCTTGAGAACGCGAGGAGAGCTATTAGAATCACCTCACTGCCCCCAACTCGTTGCAGTCATTGGATCTTTCCGTAGTAAAGAGCAAAGGCTTAAAAGAAGGTGTCGTTGTGAGATATCTTACTACGACTGTAGCGTTGTTTGTTGCGAGCAACACCATACTCGTACATATCAAAGGTATATGCCTTGGGTGTAAATTTCTTCGTATCCTACCAAGTCCCATGAATATCAGAGAAATTCCCATAGACATTTTGTCATTGGATTTCTAGGCTTACCGAACAGCACAATTAAGAGGGAGATATAAGACCCTGAGCTTTCAAGGCCGATGACCCATGGCTACCTAGAAAGAACGGAAATGCAAGCCACGCCTCCTACGCATCCGTGTCAGCTAACATCTACTGCGTCTGTAATTCGAATCAGATCTCACTCACCCCACCATGGCAATTCTGAAGAATGACGCATCGACAAAGTAGCGAGCACAGTCACAAGCTATGGTCAAGCACGGGCTAAGTCCTGCGCCCCTTCAACCGGCACCAATGCTTAAGAAGCCACGTTACGACTGGTCCATCGAAGACTGCAAGCACAAGATTTCTGGACGCCATTAGTGAGAGATATCATTGCCAGTGATCAAGTTACTTAAGAAGCTCTTCGATACGGGAGAAAAGCCGATTACTATCGCGGCAGCAACGGATTCACTGCTATATTAGTAGTCTGGACTTCACTGTAGGTTTGTAGAACAGCGCAGATGTAAGTCCAAGAGAATTGGCTATAGGGCTCCTAGATGGGCCTGGCCTAAAATGAGGTCTCTCGCAAGTCAGTCAAGATACTTTGGGACGATACCAAATGCAAAGCGGAATCATCGACGGCTCTCGAAGGCCAAATTTTGAAGGGCGTACAAATTTACAGTCACAAGCATAGATTCAGCGCTGTCGTCCCGAGCATGCTTTCAGTTGATTGGCCACCCTCGGGTTTCCTTGTGGATCTAGCCCGAACTACGCCCTCAAGGACTAATCCCGTCTGGCAGCCATGAATCACTTCATAAGCAATGGCCGCAATATTGCTTCGAAGTGTCAATTACCAATCACTATCGTCGTCAATAGCGCTCTCACTACGTCGTCGTTTGTCCACCTCCTCAGCCATGACTCTGTCATCAGGGTCGAACCGTCGCCCAAGCCATGGTGACCCTGGTAAGAACGTCAACGCGGCAGTGAAGGACTGTCCAGGCCGTTTTTTGAATTCTGGCATTTGATCGAACTGAGGTCCGGTGTCTTGACGGGACCAAAACAATGGTAGTGACTCCGGGTGGAAGAATTGGCAAAGACTGCCAATATTCCACAGTGTTCTTGCGGGCAAGGAGCCGCCTTGAGTTTCGTAGGTGACTGTCGCTCTGTTGGACAAATGTTCGTGAATTGCCTGCATCCGAGGCCAAAAATCCTCGATGAAACCAATGTTTTGAGAGAGCTTGAGTTTGCGGATGCTAGTCGAAGCCTCTGAACCTATGCATCTGAGCCATGCCAACAAATCTTTGATATTCTTGCCCGGAACATCAAGGTAGACATGGGGATGCGACTGTTGGAGGAGGAGCTTCCTGGGTATGAGAGCATCGGCAGGATTCAGTCGACTGAGGTCGCAGAATTTTGCGCCACACTCACGCCATGATATGATTTCAAAGTAGTGTCGTGCATAAAAGTGAAAAAGTCCTTCCCTTCGCGTCTGCGAATTGACGCGGTACAAACCATGTTGCAGAAACCTCAAATCGCCGCCCAGCATGGGTCCGTCGTCTGTACTCCAGCGATATTTGAGAACTGTTCGAGCCACAGGATCTACGGGTCCAATCTCGTGATCGGCTACCATTCTGTAAATCAAGTTTCGAATTTCGATTGGTAAGTCAAGAAACCGAAATGGATTAGAAGGTATGCTGCCTCTAATGTCAGCGAAAGTCCTGATACTATGCCATTAGTGCATCACTCACTGCGCATTATCGTATGCCATAAGACGGTCCACCCTGGCGTCTTTGTTTCCCGAATGAGGAAGATTTAGGTCTTGGAGAAGTGTCTTTAAATCAACATGTTTCAAGCTTTTATAAGTCAAGTCATCTGGGCGAGGGTTCCTGCGCTGGATGCTGCTCCATAGGCCGGCTGCATCTTTGCAGATGCCTATAACAGGACGTGAGCGCTCTATTGTCTTCTTCTTCTTGCCGTTCATCGGCTTCTTGCCCTTTGGAATTGCCGAAAGGCTGAACGATGCCTGTACATGATGTTGCATAGCGGAGATATAAGCAAGGTTGCCGATGTACGCCTTGATATAGACCTTTTATCGTTGCTGTAGCCAATGTTGATCGTGAATTGATGCCTACGAGATTCCTAAAGTAGAGCGGTCGTTCGCCTCATAGGGCTGAAAGCCCGATGGCTTTTCTTGAAACCCCGCAAGTTCGCCACCATATGTACCCGAGCCTCGAGAGAGCATGCGATTGCGATGATAAGAACCAACTTACAGCACCTCCCAAGCTCTATGACCTTGACATATAAATCTCATTAGTATCCATCGAATAAGTCAGTTGTGGAATCTCCTTGAGTGGCCCTCGAGCTCCTATTTTGTTGAACGAAGGTATCTAGCGTTTTTCTGCTTTGTTTGTAGGGTCTCATCGAGACATGACTGCAATGTGCTCATAGTGGGTAAAATTATCATATGAACACGCATTCAGAGGGATTAGGATTTACAAAGCGAAACGGTAGGCATAGCTTTCGTTGAGTATAGGTAAAGGGATCGGGTCAGTGCGCGTGTGTGGAAAGGCTAACATACGCTGAGTACGTAGGGTGCACTGTTCCTAGTGAAGCAAGAACAGCTATGCTACCGGAAACTTGTTCAGCTCGACTCAATAGTTTCTTCACAATGCTAATGTACCTTGATTAAGAACGAATTTGATTGCAATTCGAAGATGTCTCAAGGCGCCAAGATTGATGTTGATGTTAGTGATATCAGAATTTTGAGTGGGTAAACTCTACATATAGCGGTTGAGGAAGAGCTTCCCATCCATTTCATCGATAGAAAATGTCTTTCCGCATTGTCGATGGAGGGATTCTTCGGGAATTGGTTTACAGAGTCTGTATCTCTGTTAAGGGCATAGCCTACTAGTCCAACGTTGTCATCCTTCAATGGTAGTCATTGGAGCACCAAGCACACTAAAAAGATCTATTAGGGTCAGTAAGCCTGGCACAGGAAATAAGTACTCACATATGTCGCATTGCATCCTGGATCATGTTGAATGCAATACTCCACGTGACAAATCCCGCAGCTATTCTGAGTAACCTTGAGACAATTGACGCATTGCTGCCCACACTTGAAGCAATATCTCCTGGCACCGATCTGCCATGAGCCCACACATCAGCGAGGATCCTTTATAGGCGGGCCTTGACATCGCCGGCTAACCCCACATACCGCCTTCGCCTACTCCATTCAGCAATTCATCCATAAGACATTTCGAAACACATAAGTCGTTATGTACCTTTACACTTTGATCAAAATTTTTTGCGCCCATCGGTGTTGCGTTGACAGAAGCTGGTGCACCTTTCTTCGGGATTCTGTAACAGGACTCACACCACCATGCGTTGCATCTCTCGCACCAGCGGTCCTTCAAGCATAATCGGCACCGTGCAATGAAAGGCGGATGAGGTAGACCCCTGGTATCCAGAGATTGCGCAGCTTTCAATGACGATGTGTGTAGGGGTGGTGGGGCCAGTAATGGTATGTGATTTTCTGAGGAAATGCCAGGGTATGAAGCGCCTTCAGGACATGATCCGCATTTCTGACAGCCACTCAGACTGATCGTCGCAAGTTTGGGTAAATAGTCTGTCATCGCTGTCCCAGCCGGGCCGTCTACATCATTGTTCAATGCATTTCCACCGTGACGGCGGCACAGAGGGGCATCGAAAGTGATGATTCCCTCGCAAGCCGAAATTAGATTAGCCCAGTCCTGAGAAATATCAGGATGGCAGTGGAACACCTCTCCAGCAGCACCATACCAAACATCATGTTGATGCCAGGATGAGCGTATCATTTCGCGGTGGAAAGCCCCACTGCTAGAAGATCCTTGGCCAAGCTGTGCGCCAAGACTGTTCGTAACGCCTAGGTGAGATTGGCGATGGTCATTTCGAAGGTCTGCTGCAGCGTAGGCTGCAGACGCGGTTTTTGGCGTGAAATAGTAGAGAGCCTTGAGTTTCGGAGAGTTTTCTGACCTTGTAGGCCGCACCATATAACGAAGTAACTGCATGAGCTTCTCGTCACCTAATTCTTTCACCTTGCGTATTGATAGTATGCGGATATTGTAGGCCTCTTCGCAAAGAATCTCCCTCAGAAGAGCAGAGGGCACCCTAAGGCCATCCAATATAAGTGTTCGTACACCCTGAAGCACATTGTGCCACTGCAAACTGTAAAGCACCCTACGTATTGGTTGAGAATGGAAGTCATCAGGGCTCATGCTCGTTTTATTTTGCAGAAAGCTCTGGTTAACTTCGCCAGAGATATTAGTTCCAAACTCCAAACAGTAACGAAGTTTGCTCATGTCCATGTGACGAAAATTGTACGGTGTATTGAATACTAAGTCTCGGAATGACGTTGATGTTGCTGCGAGCGTAACGAGTTCTGTGACGGCAAGATACGGGCTAAGATGGCTCATGATGAGACTGTTCCTTAGCAGGTCCAATAATGATACTGGGAGAACGCTCTCAGGAGCGGACATTGTGTACAGAAGTAAGGTGAAAGCGAGGTATTTCAGGAGACGTGGGTGCAGCTAAAATCTCGATTCAAGAAAGTTGTCCGATTCGGGAGTATATGTAAAGATCTTGATAATGGAATCTGGTAGCGTTCGTAGTGATACCGATCTATATGTGAAAGGATTTAAATGCGAAATTCCATTAATCCATTATGCCACTACTCAAACGCTAAGCCATCATAGGTCTAGCGTTCGTCGCTTGCTGGGCGTTCCGCTTTAGTGGCTGTACGGTCTAAGCAAGATTTCCCAAAAAAGGTTCTTGTCAAACAACTCATGGGATGATAATGCTATTCCTTCTTCTACTTATCTAAGAATACAGTATTCCTGATAGCGGCTTGCTTTCCAATGCTATGCCAGATACGTGATGATTCACGACAATTCCAAGCTGTGGCCGGTGCATCCTCTTTGCTCCCAGGATCACAATCCTGCAATTGCCGCTGAATGCATTCAAGGCGCTCATTGACTGTAGGATAGAGCCTTGGCCTTGCCTTTGCTAGCGGTTAGATTTGAATGTGTGGAAAAGCAACTTTTCCAAGTGCGACATCGGATGACACATGTCCCACTATCCTGCCTTCTCTCCTGGCAAGGTCACAACTCAAAGACTGGGTGATTTGGCTGCTATTTCCAGCATTTGATGCTGTGCATGCAGGTCATGGAAGGCTTTGGTGAGGTATGAGAGTAGAGGAGCCCAATGTGACGCGTTATAGCATCATTCTTCAGGTCGCAACTGTTCATCCATGCTTTTTCGCAAAATCTTTAGCCCTTGCAACCTGGTTGCTGTGCCAATCCTCTGACAGCGTCTCCATGTTCTCGTTATGATCTGCCATCGCTTTCGCCGCCTCAACCTGGTTTCTGTGCCAATCTCCGTCCTGCTCTTCCTCGTCCTGCTCTTGGGACTTCTCCGTATTGATCTTCTGCTCAATGGAGTCCGTCTTGTCCTGCTGCCTTCCGGATTCCTCCTGCGTGTTTGAATCCCCATTGCTCTGATTCTCCTTTTGTAGGACTGCTTGCTTCTTGTCTGCTTTGAACTTCAATTCCTTAGCTTCCCCAGGAGCGATCTCCTTAATTCCATGTGCTTGATAGATCCTGGAGCCTTTTTCATCGAACATATCGGTGGCAGTCTCGCCGACGAAGACTCCGGTGGCATTGTTGGGGTGGGTGGATAATGCGGATCGTAATTGAGGAACCGGTAGTCCTTGGAAGAAAATGACTACCGAGAGGATGAGGAGGACGCCGATGATCAGGCTTCGAGAGGTGGCAAGCATATTGGACAGGGGGAGCTGTGATCCAAGAATAAAGATACCACAAGAGAGTAACGTAGAGATGGACTTATGGACAAAAACGTAACCTGCAAGAAAGATGGGGGATTTTCAGCTCACAAGGCCTCGAGGATTTGGAAGCAGGTGCCCAAGTGAAGGATTCAGATCATATGGGACTTTGTGCCATCTTATTGCAGATAGACAATGAAGTGAATGGAAAAGCAACACATGTCGAAATCCGAAACGCTGTGCCATGATAGGCTTACGAGTCTTTGTGGTACCTTACAGATCCACCAGACTTTAGGTTTCGCCCCATCGTAAAGGACAAAGGCAATGCAGTGGAGAAAGCCAATGAGTCTAACGTATTCTTCCAAATCAGGCTTCGATTATTCGGAATATTGATATGCAAAGACCACGATCTGGTGTCGTTCACTTCCCAAAACGCAGCAGAGATCTGAAACGGAAGGATCGAGGAGTTGCTGTGCATAATCCTTTAGTTGTTACGGACGCTATGACCGCAAGAAGGATAGCGCAAAACACTAAATTATGCCGCTAATCTTCAACTAGCCTCCACTTCATGCGAGCTTTCAACTGGAAGTGGCTTGGATTACGCCTGGATAGTCATCAAATGCAGTCATGGTAAACTTGGAACAATTCATCATGATGAATACGCTGTGGATTTTAGGGTACAAGCAGCTTGACAACCATTTTGGCAGGTTAGCATTACGGCACTCAGGAATCCGCAAAAGCAGGGGACGAGTGGTCTACGGGCATACAATAGTTTTCGTCCAGAATCCTCAAATAGCCTGAAATTGCAATCAAGCCCCAACGCCCATCTCCAAAACGGTCGAGAATGGGACACGCGTTCAGTGAACTCCCAGATTGGTTAATTGAATACCAAACGCTTAAAGCTTATGCGAGCCAATCCCCCACTTTTCCCTGCATGCACGTCCTCCTCTGGGAAAGACGGTACGTAGCCTCTCACGCACATACATTCGAGAGCTGGTCTTACAACACGATGAAGTTTGGCAATTCAGTCTCAAGCGTTTGTTGAGTGCAGAACGAATTTTGATGCGCTGTGTGATTTGTCTGCGTGACATTGGATTCGTCCTGTGAAGGGAAATGTAATTGAATTGCACTAAAGCTAAGCATAATGCTGGTATAATTTGCCAGGCCTTTCCTACTTGGCACATCCATGACAATAGATGCAGAGTGCATAAGACGCTCTGAAATTCGCGTTGCTGGGTGGGCACAGTCGTGTGCGCTGATTTAACCTCACTAGATGTAAAACGATCACAAGGATATGTTGCCATGTCGCAATGCCTCGTACCACCAGTCCAAGCTCATGGATGTGGATTCTAGCGTGAAAAACGTCCCTGAAAGCCCACTCATTTGCACAACAGCTCCCACTCTCGATCTGAGAAATGGTCTTGTTAGCGTGTGGTCTCAATCATAAAAGGTGTACAGCCAACCTTTGCACACTGATCATAAATCATCGCTGAACGCGGTCCACATGACTCTCTTACCATTCACAGCCTGCGAACCTTGGTACCATCACTTCTCAAGTTGCTGCCATAAAAATCGGAGCAGGGTGCCAACCGAGGCCGTGCCATAGCTAATACCTTCGTCACAAGAGGTGCCCTCCAAATGCCTCAGAAGACCGCTCAAGTCTTGAACCCTGAAGCGACAACCAGGGCATCTGTATGCCTGTGGATGATGGCACGATGAGCCTATGTGCTGGAACATGCCCTCACGAGTGTTGAACACATTGTCGCACATGCTACATCCGAAGGTTGGGGGATAAATGTTGTGGTATACTGGTTTCGGTATATGGTTCTTGCGGCCTCCTCTATGCAGGTATGCCTTATATCCTGGGACAACGTAGTGTGTAGAAGACTCGCATTTGACAGCCAGTTTGTCCAGCTGTAGGCGGTTGGTGATACATGTTTCCAACTCCAGATGATGTAGTAAGGACGAGTATAACTTGAATGCTTGCGGGCAGCCCCAACAATTAATGTCATGAGGACGGTGCTTTAGAGAATGCTGCAACTCGTTAGCCGGCTTGATACCAATAAACCTGGGCAAAACTTACATCGTGGAGCTGTTCTGGTGTATTGAAATGTAAATCACACTGCTCGCACCAATGGTGGTCGCCATTTTGCTCATAATGCTCATGCAGATCTTCGTAACTCAAGAAGTCGATGTCGTGGTGGGCACAAAGCCAGTGCTTTCCAGAGTTAGCCAGGTGGTCATCTCGGCTGGCAACCGTAGTAAAGAAACGGTTGCATCTTTGACACCAATTGTGTTTGCTGGCATGCAGCTTGTGGCTCTGTAAAGCATCCTGGCTATTGAAGCAGCGTTGGCAACGAGTGCAGCGATTTTCCGAT
Organism: Lecanoromycetidae sp. Uapishka_2; assembly: GCA_035521555.1. Classification (NCBI taxonomy): domain Eukaryota; kingdom Fungi; phylum Ascomycota; class Lecanoromycetes; species Lecanoromycetidae sp. Uapishka_2. The sequence continues at coordinate 12,447 of JASZXT010000097.1, forward strand.
GCTAATTCATTGGTGGCGGTGGTTTCGTACCCTTCCGAGTGAGACGTGTCAGCAGTGCTCAGCTGAGATTTATTGCTTTGTGGTGGCGGCGAGCTACCACCGAATCGCTGTACGTGCGACAATGTTTCATGGGAATAGCTGTATGGGGTCTGCTGGCGAGTGGTTGGCGGCAAGCTCTCTCCGTACTTCTGCGAGTCAGTCATTGACTGACTCGAAAATCCGTATCGGGTCATTGTGACAGTGGTAGAGTATAGACCAGGGGTTGTTACTAATCACAGGTAGAAATGCAGCTTTGACAGCTGTCGAAGAAGGCACTTGCAATATGTCGTACGAGCAGAAGTGTCACCAACAGAAGTGGTGTAATGATGAAGTTGAAATTGTAGCAGGCTTCAGTGACTTGTGAGGTCGCTTCAGCGAAATCTGCAGGGCATACAAGTGCAGCCTCTACCGAGCTATGAAACCTGTCAAGAACGAAGTCGCAATCGTTGTCATTCTATGCGAGTAGACATATAAGGCTGTTGTCGAAGGGACAGTTACGGATGTGCGCTCGTTGATGTTGCTCGAAATGAAAGTGAGGTTTCGCGTCAGAATGCGAATGACAAATCCCCATTCGAACAGCACGGGAATATCGCAGCGCCCCGCTTGTTCAAAACCCTCAAGAGTGAATGTGGACTCGCACTGAACGTCCCCAGGTATGGGCTTTCAACCCGGGGCATGCTTTTCGAATTTTCCTGCGAATAGTCAGTACCTTTTGCACCAAATGTGACATTGCGTATCATGAGCACATTGGACATCACACGTTGGCAATTCCACGTAGTGGGCCAGATTGAGGCCCCATCATTTGCGATTCATGTTGAAGCTGCGTTCATCAAGGAGTACTCGTCAACGGCTAGGAAGCCATGTCATTTCCAATGCAAGGCTGGCCTTCAGTCAAAGTCGTCATCTCCTCAGTACTGACTTCAGTGGCTTCTTCGACGCTTTCACGAAAGCTTTCACTACGATCATTAATGCTCGCATCCTCCGCTAAAATAGCTTTGAAGCAATCACGGAAGGCGTCAACCATTCCAACATCTGTGATTGCAAACACGATCTCTTCTACACCCTCCCATACCTCTCTGGCCCTGGCTCGGCCTTTGCCATCCACTCCCAGTATAACCCTCCTCCAAGCCTGAGCAACCTCTGCAACAGGGTTGCCATACGCGCCGCATCCCCACGCTCCCAACACGACTCGTTTCAGCCCCTGGGCAACGCAAATCCTCAGTACAGCTCTCATCTTCCTCGCCACCATCTCTCGATCAGCTTCATTACAATACCTGTCATGGTCGACTTCCGGAGACCGGATCATTCCTGCTGTCAAAACATCTACATAAAAGTATTTGGCTTTGGGCAAGTCCATCCCATCTGCATTGCGGAAGACGAGGACATCCGGAGTGTGCACTAGACCCTCTTCGGGCAAGCGATAGAAAGAATCTTGAAGTGAGGGAAGCAGGGTAGTACGCATGCAGAGAAATTCTTCCTGGCTGTTGGCGCCGGAGAGGAAACCTCCTCCTGGACGTAATACGGACCCCATGTTCAAGATCGCGATCCTAGAGCCCCTTTTCCCGGGTTCAAGAAGCTCAGCTGCTGCCGTGAGAGTATCAGTATGGAGGACCCTAATACGAAGATCGGAGATCGGTGTCTGGATGTTGTTGACAGATGTTTGTGGCTTCGTGCTGGCTATCAATTTCACGGAGCCTACTCCCTGTTTGGCGCGGGGATTAGATGCTAGCAGGGCTGGGATTGTTTTATTCAATGTTTCTCGAGCACGCTTTGCACGATCTGATTTTTTGGCTATCTGCAAGTGCCGAGGATTGGAGGGTTTTTCTCTGCCCATGTTATTGAACGCGAGACGCAAGATCTCTATTGAATCAGGAAGCAGGTATTGATTGGTCACGGCATCTCTGACGCTAGTAATCAACGTTTAAGAAATTACGCTATCAAGGGTGAACCGCTGTCAACAAGCGAGGAATGGTACCTGAATTGTTCTTTTCGAGATAATTCCAAGATCAAAGTAATTTGAATCTTCGATCAGTGTGCATCCTAAGCTCCTAAGGTTCTTGGGAACACCGGGATGAATATTTATGCACGGACGTACAAGGGACATACAAGCTAAACTTACCGAGAAAGCTAATCCTTGCCACTCACCTCGTGGCATTCGCTTATTGTACTGGTTGGTGGGATACCTAAGCTCCTTAGTTCTAGCTGGGTCTTGGCTACGGCGGACCTCCACGACCTTCCCAAAGAGTTCCGCCGGTGCCCGACATCGCAAATCGTCTGAGGGCGAAAAGCAAAGGGTGTGCTCAGGGCAACGACGTCTATTGCTATCATTAATACCCAATTCCCCCTATCGATCATGTAACGTTTCGTCTGTAAATCTTTCATCCACGTTCCTTCTCTACCGCGATACCGAACTACGCCTGCCAATTTGATAGCTCTTGGGCCTTCCAATCTCGCCAATGTCCTTGCTGCCTCGCTGGTGCTAAGATCTGCAGAGCTGGTGCCCAACCTCATCCCCCGAATTCAGACCATACACAGCTCCGACGACGAAGCTCTTGTAGCGCGAGACACCGGTCAAAGCCTCCAGCGCAGATAGACGCCGGTCCAATTGGAGGTCCCAGTGCTTTGGCTCGAACAGCGACTTTCCTTAGCGGGTTCCCGGGACCCCAGGTTCCATGCACGGCCAGATGCAGGTATCCAGATAAAGCCGACTGCAATATATCTCAAAACTCTCTGGCTCAGACGCTTAGTCTGAGACAACGTTTGCACTTGCCGTTCGAGTGGGATCGTCCTGAGGCTCATCTGTCACATCCTGTCAACTGCACGCCATACAGCTGCCGATCAGTCCTCATAAGCTTTCCCCACTAGCTCTCAAGACTCAATGGGCTTATCACTGCACATCATTGCGTCTCTAATTTAGCAGTGCTGGTGTGCTTGACTGTCGGAAAGGAGAAACAGCTACAACGAAGCTTCAAGAGCCTCAAGGCCAATACCTTTCCCCACGCCCTCGACAGTCAAATGAAAACCACCGCAATCACACAGAAACTCCCCGCGGTGTTGCTACAACGTATACAACTGAGATTGTCTGAAATATCACGGTTCATTGGTACAGACTATACAGGGACTTTTGTCTCTTGAATACGTACAAACGCCGCGATGGGTCGAAACCCTATTCCCAGTGACCCTCAATCCAATGGTGCCCCTAGAAATATTCCAATACTTCCCTCCTCCACAAAGTCGGTTTCGCCCACGTCTCGCGGTGACCCAATGGATGTCTCACCACCTGGACCCGCTATGGGTCCGCCAGGGCAAGGTACCAGCAGCCCTGAGCTGGACCAACTATCAGTACAGAATGGCAATTACGGGGATGCTTCACATCTACATAATGGTTCTGCTACGAATGGGCTCAGTGCTGCCGCAGCGACATCTTCTCAGCAGCCAAAAGTGGTACAGACTGCTTTCATACACAAACTCTACAAGTGCGTGATGATGGTTTCTGCTTAGACTTCATGGACTAATAGTGTTGCAGTATGCTAGAAGATTCAACCATTTCCAATCTGATATCATGGTCTGGTAACAACGAAAGCTTTGTCATGTCTCCATCAGCAGACTTTTCGAAAGTGCTCTCGTAAGTGCAACGCATGCATCGGATGCATTGTCCGTGGCTGATAGATTATAGACAATACTTCAAGCATACGAATGTTTCGTCGTTCGTTCGACAGCTGAACATGTATGGCTTCCACAAAGGTAAAGCGATCTACACTAAAAGTACAATCCTAGGACTAGCTAATGACTTCCTTAGTAAGCGACGTCTTCCACACCGGATCACCTGAATCAGCGCTCTGGGAATTCAAACATGGCAATGGAAATTTCAAGAGAGGAGATCTTGCCGGATTGCGAGAGATCAAGAGGCGGGCCTCAAGACATGCTCTGATACATCGAGATTCCTTCTCTTCGCCCCACAAGCCCAGTATCTCTCAGCCTGGTACACCAGCAGAGCCTGTCATGGATAGTAGTGAGGCAAGGCTGCAAGGTCTTGAGCATAGCTTATACGACGTACACGCCCGACTCATGCGGACAGAAGAGAGCAACACGGCGCTGAGCGCAAAATGCCAAGCATTGAACGACAGCCTAGTCAGGTGCCACCAAGTAAGGAGCCAATGCCTGTCAGAGATATCTTCTAACATCTGGCAGTGGAATATCGAAATGTCCCATCTTATCCAGTCTTTAGTCCCAGATCCTAACAATGCCATACGGCAGGACGGTATGCTCTCTTTCGACTTCCCTTTCCACGTCTAATACTGATCTGGGACAAGCACAATCCCTGGAAAGAGACATCGTGCGGCAACTTGACCTGGTCCGCAGCTACGAAGATCCACATGAATCTCTCCTCTCGGGGAGGCAGCCATACTTCTCCAATATGGCAATCAATCAAGAACCGCTCTCGCCACGCCAAGCTCCCATAGATGAACGCCGCCCGTCTTTACACGCCTTCCCACCGCGCCCGAACGCTTTCCGGCCGCAAGTTCCCCCAGTCTCGCACAACATGCCTATGCCCCAGCGCCGGTACGGGTCGATTGGCACTGCAAACCCTTTACCAAACTACGTCCGCCCTAATCACACCCACACGCAGATCCACACGCAGCCACCTCAACATCCTCTCTCCATGGTCTCCGAACCTCCTGGCCCGAACATGGGTCGCCGCCACACTTCAGCGGATATTCGCGTCCCAGGATGGCCAGGCCATCACACAGACTCACCCCTCGCCTCCGGTCAGTCCTCCACGCACTGGCCATCATCACCTACCCAAGCTTCAATGACTGGGGATCACCAACACATCCAAGCCCAACTTGGCTCTTACGAATTTGGTGCACCACGCAAATCCTTCAGCGGCTCGCATCATCAAATCACTCCACCGTTAACGAGTAGCGATACAATGGCGAGTAATCTAAGCCTGGAAAGCCAATGGAACAATCCAAACCCATTTGGTGGCAGCAGCAAATTCCAGCAGTCGAGACTTATGGACTCGGCGCCGCCGACCAGGAGGAGTAGCATGGCGAGTAATGTGCATAGCTTGCTCAATCCCGCAGAGACGGTGGAGCGAGATGAAGATGATTTCGCGGGGGAGGAGAGGAAGAGAAAGAGAATGCAGTAAATTCTTCGTTATGTGCATTATTGTACAGAGTCCATTTTCATGTTCATATCACGGCCTGTTTGTTGGATATTGGGAATTGTGTAGAAGGGATGGGACGTCTGATACCCCGATAGAAGGAAGCCTTATTAGAGGCTGAGGATCGAATAGTGTTCAATTATTTTGGTATATATATCTTATATATCTTATATATCAAATCTTTATATAGTACCTACACCAATATCAATATTGTATGAGCTGTTACGATCTTCCAAGCAAGAGTAATAAATCAAGGGTAAACATTCCCTCAAGGACTCATACGTGGTGAAGAATACAGGCTTCGTGTACTTCTTCTACACAAGGATCAATGTGCGGTTGAGGTCTCGATATCGGGCTGGTGGGATGCTTTGAAGGCAGGTTGAAGGGTATCATATATTAACTTCGTTCTAAGGTTGGAGATGAGAAAAGAGCTTTGAGTATAACCATTTATCTGCATAGAGTTCTAATATTTAGCAAGATTTATGGGCTTATGGTATACCCCCCCCGATTGGGCCAATGAGTGTGCGCCTTTTATTCTTTCAATGAAGCGATTTCAAGAGAATGTATGTATTGAACTTGAGTAACCCTATCTACCTTCTATCCGTGGAATTTATAATATTGCTACCCAATAGGGGCCCTAGCCATGCTTTGCCTTGGTACTATTGTTGCTTTCCATATATCGTCAGCTAAGACGGTATCGCTAATCTAATAGGAGCCCTACCTTAGGCTTGCGTTTTCTTAGTACCACTGTCGCACCGTAGAGAAAGTTGGTTCCCTTCCTCGAATAGGAGTCCTAGGCATGCGTTTCCTTGGTACCATTGTTGCACCATAGCACAAGTTATTTCCCTTCCTCGAATAGGAGCCCCAGGCATGCGTTTCCTTGGTACCATTGTTGCACAGCAGAAAAAGTTGCCTTCTCCGCCGTCATCACGGTTGGATTTGGTGCTACATTACACCATGAGCGCGATTCAGTATATACTTCGTTCTCTCTCCTGCTTATCCTTTCTTTTCCTCTTCTCAGTAATTTTCAATTGAGAATCCTTTCACTCACCATACCCAAATCCAAGTAACCATCATCAATATCTCCAACATCCTCACCCACCATCAGTTTGTCAAATCAAGAAAAGAAAAGAGACACAATGACGCGGGTCAATAGGATTTCTCTCTGGCCGCTTGAGCACCACCAAATCTTCGACCGACTGATTCATGAAGTTTCCCCATCCCATGAGAACGAATATTGTGAATATCGTTTCGTTTTCATGACATTCCTGCAAACAATGAGTTTAGCCGGCTGCCCAACGCAAGAAATTACGGCGAAATATGACGAGGGTATGGCATACTTTCGTGACCCCCTCAACGCGGAGAATGTATCCGCAATGGAGGCAGCAGGGGAAGATAGAGAGAAGAATGACGGTAATCTGATGACGGACGGTCCGTGGTCGAAAAATTATCCGGCTAAGCGCCCGGGTTGGATGGATTACGAAGGATGTATTCATTTGAGGGATTTCCGTGCAAATGGTCGAAAAAAGACGTACATTGACGGTAAAGGCCTTTCCTTCTTTGGGGTGCAGAAATCTGATGTAGCACAGACGATTGTCCTCCAGGTCTTCGTAGCGACTTTAGCGGTCCTCCTCCAGAAGATGATGAACTTCGCGGTGGTCGACGTGGGAGTCCCCTTTTCGATGATGACGGGCAGGACATTGATGAATTTGATGACGGGCCACGAAGCAGAGGCACAAGTTCCGGTGGACATACCATTGGACGCGAGGGCGGGCGTATTGGCGTCGGAAATGAAGGCGAAGGTTTTGATGGTGGAAGACATCGAACAGGGCGTCATGAACGACACTGAACACCTTATGTCGGTGTGGAAATTACGGCGACTGGTGACTGCGTTGGTTTGACAATGCTTGCAAGATGGCGATAAATCAAGATTGCTTGGGGACATGGTAGGACCAAAACGGTTTTAGGCAGATTCGATTCAGGAGAGATGACCAGTACGAGACTTTATTTGCGTGGGCTGCATGTTGCTTGTCGTCCCCACAGGACGTCGATCTACCTTTCTTCGTTGATCCATGGGTCTTGTCATGATGCCAAGTGCACTGCAGAGACAAGACAATTCATGAGACAAAATTGCCTTTGAAGTACCTACCTCAAACTGGTTCGCGAGATTCTGGTACCCCGTGAACAATTTACAGGAAGGTGAGAATCCAGCCATGAAGACAGCACCTTTCAGCTCAAAGGGTTAAGGGGCGGCACGTAATGCATAGGCAATCGACTGTGTAGCAGCCAGGAAAAGAAGACGCGTCATGAGCAACGAGATAAGAAGAGCAGTAGACTAGTTGCGAAGAGCATTTTGCGCTCAGACATATGGGCTTGCGACCTTTTCCGAAGAACCCTGTCGTTTTTTCTTTTTCTTGCTTTTCTTGTGCTTCTTGCGAGAACGGTCCTCGAGCACTTCGTCTAAGTAATTGCGCGTTTTCTTTGGAGGACTTCCATGCTCCGTTGGTGGAGGAGTCGTGAGGGTGTCTGGTCTTTGTACTGTGTCTTCTGGGACATCTCTATCTAACAGAGCAACAGTCTTCTTCGGATAGTTCTTCCGTGACTTTCCCAGCGCCGACCGACCAGGCTCGTCTTCGCTGTCGTCCTCAACGTGCTGCTTTGAAGACGTCGGACGTGGCTTGCTCCCTACTTGTAGAGGCCGAGGCTTTAGCTGCTCTTCCTCTCTTTTCCTCTTTCCTAGCTTCTTTTCATAATCCTTTCCCAGTAATTGTCTCCGTAGTTTGTCATTTGATGACAATTCCTCCCTCTTGACCTCGCCATCCTTAGGCACTGTAGCACCAATTCCCAATCTGCTCCATCTTAGTCCTTGCGCCGGTCTTCAAGACATTCGTCATACGCATACGTCTCAGGCATTGGCACAAACATCTCTCGCTCCTCCTTCTCAAGCTCCTCTTCTGTCTTTGTATTCTGTTGCTCCTCCGGCTTTCGAGGGGGTAGCCATGACGCTAGTAGGCGTTGAGACTTTGCAAGGGCAACATTAGCTTTGTTAAAGATGATGTCGGCCTCGGAAGGGGTAGGCGCCATGACTATCTATACGAGTAGAAGGTTGTCAAGTCAATTGGAAGATTAGAAGTTGCAGAGCGACCTATGTTCCTCGGTAATACCTCGGCTTTATTGGAGGTACATCCAACGGCTAAGCCAACCTCGAACATACAAACATCCTCTCACCTGCCTCTATATTGGAGCAGCTGCTTGTCACAATGTACAAGCTCGCTCGCAGTAGGCCACTGGCCGCTGCTTTCAGAGCTGCGAAGGTGTGCTAGCCCGCTTGTCGTAATGAAACTTGGAGGGATTCATTCTAACAACAAACAGCAGGACAAGCCCACGAGGAGCGCGGTATTGCAGCAGAAGCGATGGCTTAGTATCCACGAGTACTTATCGGCAAACCTCTTGAAGACCGTAATTTTATTATTGTGCAAAATATTGGAAGGTGGCTAATCATCCGCAGTATGGCATTGGCGTGCCAAAGGGAGAGGTTGCCCGCTCTGCAGCCGAAGCAGAAAAGATTGCGAAGACAATTGGTATCCATACAGCTCTCTCAATGAAAAGCTTCCGAACCTTGGCTGAGCGTGCATAGGTGGCGATGACATGGTCATCAAAGCACAAGTTCTGGCTGGTGGGAGAGGGAAAGGCACATTCGACAACGGTCTGAAAGGAGGAGTGAGAGTAATTTACTCGTACGAAGCATCCCCAATTCCTCAGAAAAAACTGATCGCGACTTCTGACTGCCGCAATTTCGTAGACCCACCGAAGCCAAGATGTTCGCCGACCAAATGATCGGCCACAAACTAATGACCAAGCAAACTGGTGCCGCTGGTCGTCTCTGCAATGCCGTCTACATCTGCGAGCGAAAATTCGCGCGTCGAGAGTTTTACCTAGCTATCTTGATGGACCGCCAATCGCAAGCTCCCGTCATAATCGCTTCCTCCCAAGGCGGCATGGATATTGAGACTGTTGCTAAAGAGTCGCCAGAGGCGATCATTACGACAAATATCGACATCCATAAGGGCGTCACGGATGACATTGCGCGGAATATCGCTACGGATCTAGGGTTCTCCGAGCAGTGCATTGAGGATGCGAAGAGCACAATACAGAAGCTTTATAAAGTTTTCATGGAAAAGGATGCAACGCAAATTGAAATTAATCCACTGAGCGAGACGAGCGATCATCAGGTCCTAGCTATGGATGCAAAGTTGACTTTCGATGACAATGCAGACTTTAGGCAGAAAGAGGTCTTCTCGTGGAGGGATCGTACGCAAGAAGATGCAGACGAAGTGAAGGCTGCTGAGTATGGATGTCCACCTCAAGCGTCGTGTGGTTTGGCCGGCTAACTCTCGCAGATCTGGTCTCAACTTCATCAAGCTCGACGGCGACATCGGCTGCCTAGTGAACGGCGCTGGCCTTGCAATGGCGACAATGGATATCATTAAACTCAATGGCGGCTCTCCTGCAAATTTTCTCGACGTTGGCGGTGGCGCAACTCCTCAAGCTATCAAACAAGCTTTCGATCTCATCACCTCCGATCCAAAAGTCACAGCCATCTTCGTCAACATCTTCGGCGGTATCGTGCGATGTGATGCAATAGCTCAAGGTCTGATCAGCGTTGTTGAGTCGATGAACTTGAGGACACCGATCGTGGCGAGGTTACAAGGGACGAATATGGAGAAGGCTGCGAAGCTGATCAATGAGAGCGGATTGAAGATTTTCTCGATTGAGGATCTGCAGAGTGCAGCAGAGAAGAGCGTGCAATTTTCGAAGGTGGTGAAGATGGCAAGGGATATCGATGGTAAGCAGAAATCCCATTGCGTTTCTGGACCTCTTCACTGACGGTAGGTACAATTAGTCGGAGTCGAGTTCAATCTAGGTTTGTGAAAGCGTTTGAGGGCTATGACCTGCCATTAGGTTTCGGTGATGCCTTCGGTCCTTGTTTCATGTTTCTTTGTACCTACATATCCCAATGCTATGGTCCTGCAGCCTGCACTGGCGCTGTATTCGAATTAGCGCATGATCCAGTGCACTCACCCTCGGATTAGCGAACCTTTTACGCTAGAGAAGCATAGGCGCCTCTGCTGGAATGAACCTCGAAATGCTGTCGCAATGGAACCTCTAGATCCTAACTCCTATTCCCTTCACCGCCCAGTCTAGGTCAGTACCACTCCTAATTTGAACCCTTTTCCTATTCGTTCGTCTAGATATGTTATCACCTATACAGCATCTTCTGGCAATTGGTTGCCCAATATCCACAATCTCCCACCAGCCAAGGAGCGCTTCAGCAAGTAGTCGACACTGCTGTCATGGACGATGGCCAAACAATCCAGTCAATAGTATGTGGTTCTTAAATTGTCCCCAAGTTCGCCTTCTCTCCAGTCATTCCTGAAGTATCCTGGCGTGCGAGGCTTGCTATCCAGAATCTATCTTACCTTTCCTTCACCGTTCCGTTGTTGTGTCCATCTATGTCATCGAGAAAGCTGAGAGCAAATGCTCTACAATTCACAAGGCCCTGAAATGGTTAGTACAAATCCATGTCATGATCGTGCCATGCTTTGGTCAATCTTAAAAAATGAAGAGTTTCCTGCTGATCATATACTTTTGCTATTCTACGCTTTTCTATTGCAATCTTTACCTTACTCTTCGAGACGTCAGAATATGCTCAAAGCCCACAGTCCCCTCCCTTCCCAGCCCCCGGTACAATCTTACTCTTGTTGACCCTTTCAATATAACCCTCATCCAGCAGCTTCAAAATATTGCCTGTTGCTCCAACATAAAATTGGGCTCCCAACCCCGGCTGTCCAAACCAAGGGGCTATTGGTCCTCCCTCGACCACGAAATCTCTGAGGACGGTGTAAATATGGTAACCATACGGATACTCGGGGGAAAGATACGATGGAACCAGATTAGAAGGTGGAAGCGCACGCTGCGCATACGGTGCGTCTGCTGCAGAGATATATGTGCCTGCGCAGCCAACTCCTCAGTCCAACACCAGATAGTGATTGAGAGTCGAGCTTACCATACTCGCTCCCAAACCGATCTACTTTCGTCCCAGCCAGTAGCGTCATGTTACCCAAAATAGCCTCGCCAACACTATTCAATTGGAACCCATTTTGAGGCGGATAAACATAGCGTCCATCTTTGTCTGTCCAGCGCTTGAGGAAGTCTCCGGGCGTAAGACCGCCGAAGCGGTCGTAGTCGGACACGAAGCTTAGGAGAGGAAATGTTTTGGGCAGGCGCGCGGGGCCCAGACGGGGATCGTGACAGATGTAGATGACGCCTTGGTTCCCGGTGTCGTTGGTACCGGTGCAGTCGCAGGTGTCGAGTGGATTTAGGAGAGGCTGCTATGGAAGGTCAGCTTCTTCAAGTGACGGGACATTCTCAAGGCAGTGCACCTCTTGATCAAAGATTGCCCCGTCAATGGCAGTCAAGAGCGCCGCAAAGAGAAAAGATAAATATTGCCAATGCATCGTAAGTTATGTCTTCTATCTACGATGAACGGAAGCCTCGTGGGACGAGGAGCGTTGCGCGGTTTGGATGGTTGTACTCGATGTCAAGTGGAAATTACAGCAGCTAAAGCAGATTAATGAGGGGGCGATGAAGATGCACAGTGGATGAAAATGCAGTATAACATTGTCTTGCCAAGGCATCATATCAAATGGCCACTCGTATGTTTGCGCCTATAACCCCGCTCTGCAACTTACATTTTCGACTGCAACGCTATTCCTCACGAGGCTATGCAAGGTGGGAGAATTTGAATTGATGCGAGCGTGTACTCGGGGCTGTTCGGCCGATTTGATACTCTAGCTCCACTGGCAGAATTATACTCTCTACCATATTCTGACGTGGCCTGGGCTGATATGATGGGTATTGTGTGGACTGTAATGAGTGGGGCTTACTATGTGGTGATCAATGCAACTAAGCATGGCTTAGTTGTCAAAGTGCTATGAGTCGTCTTAACTTTGCAATGAGCACTGATCTAGTCACATGGTAGGCTATCGGAGTGAGCAATGTAAGATCAAAAGAGCTAGTCAAATAGTAGAGAACGTAGAATTTATTAAAGGCTACAAGCCTCTGAAATCAGGTACCACACCCTCGACACCGAGTGAACGTCGCGTGCTTCATAGTACCTATCTCGCCTATTGCCTACAAGTCCAGCTACGGGTCGCTACAGAGCGACCCTGTTCGGCTGGTCTTCCCTAATCAAGTATAGTTCTCGCATCAAATTTTGATTGGATTCTACATACGCCGTTTCATCCTTCTCTTATTAGCAGTACTGGCTACCATCCCAGCCCTACTCAGCCTTGCGATCTGAGAGGCTGAGCCAGCCTCTCGCTTAGTAAGCAGGAATATCTGCAACCTCCTATTAGCAGCCAGCTCCTAGCTAGCATAGGCAATCCGTCAATCTTCAACTTTCAACTCTCAACACCATACCACCTCTTCGTATCTATAATCCCACCTTGTGATGGCGTCTTCTACCGCCCCGGTAGATACACCTCAGTCCAACCTAGCAGGGCGCAGGACTAGGGGACTGGGCCAGCAGGAGCTTGTTGACCAGCTCCAGCATCTCGATCCATCAACTATTATCGTTCTGGATAACCATCAGTATGTGAGAACCAAGGACCTCGCATACTTTGCGAATATCAAGAAGCTATCCTCAGTTTGGGAGTATGGTACAGAGCTTCTTCGGGTGGACACAAGGAAAAGATTCTTCTGGTGCAGCAAATGTACGTACTCCGCTAATAATTTTCCTGTGCTTATGTGAATCGTAGGTAAAGACCGCAAGCATCAAAGCCTTCATGATATCAGCTCCTGATTTCAACATATACATACACACTTGTGGAAGGAACATAAAATATCGACGGATGGAAAGAATACTCCCAATGGGCAACCGACTATTATACAGCAGGTACGGGCCTCAGCTACGAATTTAGCGCTTGTGACTCTTCCGATCGTCCAACGAACTCAGTACTACATAGTTCGATGGATTGTGACCTCGCATGTAGCATTCAGCGTTATTGAGAATAGCTATTTTCGCCATCAAATTGCGTGTACAACAGCCCAGCGTGTCATTATTTTTCTGGCTGAGTGAATATATTCTAATTACGTTAAGCTGTAGATTGCCCATTCTAGGTCTGCGAAAGTGCAAGACCCTATCCCTGCGTACGAAGCTTTCAAGAAATCTACCTTTGCCGCCGACAGACAGCTCTATGCAAGAATCGGAGAAACAACATCAAAAACGATTGTTGAGTCATTCGTGCTACCGATCCGTTCTGGTCGCGCGTGGACAATTCCAAAAGGTCATATCTGTAGGATCACGACCCCAATAGGCCCTCAGGTTGGCGATCTCAACATCTGGAATCTACATAACCCAAGAGAAAGGTTCTGGGCTTCGAGGACCAGACAGCTTCACGCTTCTCATGTTACAAAGTTCGACAGATTGTGGTCCTGCCTCCCATATTTGAGACCGCTGGTCACAATTACGGGAGATTCCCTGGCAGACTACGGACTTGATGAGGTGGGTGCTCGGGTTCACGACCTCCTTGGCACTCGGTGTGATCCATATGTGAACCAAATGCTTTCTCGGCAAGTTTTCAACTATCACTGCCATTCCAATCTTACGCGCGCGATACTACCTTGGGGATTGACGGAATTTGACGTTCATGATGTGCTTAACGTTTTCCAGGCTACAAGCCTGAACAAAAAGGGTGAATATTGTATGCGGCCATGCCCGGCGAAGCCTGGAGATTACTTCGAATTCTTTGCTGAGATCGATATTCTTTGCGCTTTGTCTACCTGTCCGGGAGGAGATCTTTCCAAATGGGGCTGGGCGAAGAACGAATATGACGATCCGATGTTGGAATGCTGCCGTCCGCTCGGGGTAGAAGTGTACAAGATCGCAGATCCTAAGGTATTGGAGGGTTGGGAGTCACCAGCCCCTGCGTCTTATCGGGGAATGCATGGAATCACAATGCCATCTTTCACAGGCTGAAGAATGAGTCACAATCAGATAGTGGCACAGGTTGGCATTGGGAATTGGAAGGTGCGCAGTCACCCATTTTGGAAGTATATCAATTTTTGCGAGGAATGAGGGTCGCTGACAGGACTAGAGCCATACAACCTCAGACTGACACTAGCGTTAAGCTAGGGCTTCAATCGGCTTCGGCAGATCGACCCGCAACGATTGCCGATCAACAATGACGTGCTGATCCCGTTGGGCATGTAAATGTTGTCCATGCACTTTCTCAATCTCTTCATACCAAAAACACATCTTCAATTGGAGTTCAATAATTCCATTTAAAATGTCTCGTGTTCTTCTTACAGGTAAGTGGGAAATTCTGTACCATCAATGCCCTCATCAGCTTACACAATACAATGGCAGGTGGGACTGGCTTCATAGCTGCCCATGTTCTCGACGTTCTTCTTGAGCGTGGTCACTCTGTCGTTACTACCGTGCGGTCGACTCAGAAAGGTCAGACTATACTAGACAATCACAAGAATGTTCCCAAGGAAAAGCTCGACTTCACCATCGTCGAGGATATTGCCCAACCAGGTGCGTTCGACAAGGCTGTCCAATCCAGCCCACCCTTCGAAACAGTTATCCACACCGCGTCGCCATTCCATTTCAATGTCACGGATACCAAGAAAGACCTACTGGATCCTGCAATCATCGGTACCACCGGAATCTTGAAGTCGATCAAGCAGCATGCCCCTACCGTTAAGCGAGTGGTAGGTTTTCCCCGCAATGAGCGAGTCAAACAGACATCATCTGAATGATATTTAGGTCATCACCTCATCCTTCGCCTCTATCATCGATCCCTCCAAAGGTAACGCGCCCGGCTACACATACTCTGAGAAAGACTGGAACCCCATCACCGAAGAAGAAGCTCTGCAAAGCGCCCCAGCCGGCTACCGTGCATCCAAAACGTTTGCCGAAAAAGCATCATGGGAATTTCTGGAAAAGGAGAAGCCCGGCTTCACCATCGCCACCATGTGCCCACCCCTCGTCCTCGGGCCCATTGTCCACTACCTGCAAAGCCTTGACCACCTAAATACGTCCAACCAACGCATTGCAGCAATCATAACTGGGAAAGCCAAAGAAGAGATCCCAGCAACGGGCACATTCATTTGGACAGATGTGCGTGACCTGGCACTCGCACACGTCAAGGCTGCAGAGTTGCCCGACGCTGCAAATAAGCGCTTTTTTGTGACGGCAGGCTATTTCAGTAATGAAGAGATTGCGGATATAATAAGGGATAATTACCCTGAGTTGAAAGACAAATTACCGGCAAAGGGGACAAAAGGTGGAGAGTACCCGAAAGATGGGCTCTACAAGTATGATAATGAGAGGTCGAAAGATATATTGGGAATCCAGTATAAAAGCTTGAAGGAGAGTATTGTTGATACGGTCAAGAGCCTGCAGGCTGTTGGCGGATAAAGATTTCGCTGTTGGGTTTTACGTATGCATCTCTTGTTTGTAGTAGGCGATCGAGCATGGCACTGATTCTAGTAACGGCTCGGCCGGCAACGAGAGCTTAGCTTGCTGCTGGGATCGATGCGTGCCTGCTGGCTTATCCAAGCTTTGTAAGGTATACAAACCAAATTGAAGTGCCAAGTGTAGCCTCGACTGCAGGACATGGGAGAACTACGAATCATTTGTTGAATGCACAGTCCCTCGTACCATCATACTACCATCTTTCAAGGCAAATTTTGTGTCAACACGTAGCGGCATCAGAAAACGCTGTGCTTGAGTCGTGTAAAGCAGTCGCGAGCTGACACTTGAGCTACTATACCCTTAGTATTCATCACCATTGCCTGTGAGACAGTGATCGGCCGCTCCTGACCGAAGTCCTGAGAACCACACCCACTGCCTCTCATGCAGCAATTGAATCGAGCTCACCCCCATAGCCAAGCATATCTCAGGCCAACATCATGAAGCGCGAGCCGAGACGCTATCGAACAACAAAACGAACACTGTCAGCGCGCTCCGAATACTTGATGTACTCGTAGACTTGATAACGCAGTTCGACTGGGAGCGCACAGAAAGGCCTCGGCAGCTCGCGCTCAAAGATATCTGCAATGATCGAAGCGACTGCGCTCACAGGCTCGAATATTATTGGACCCCGGTCCCTCGGCACTGAGAGATACAAGTCATGAATATCATACTGCAATGCTTCGTATTCGTAGCTCCAAGCCGCAAAGCCCTGCTGCCGCATTTTCATGCTGTAGGTATGACCACGCGTGAGACTTTCAAGTTTGTCACTAGTGAAGTAGATATCACGTGAGTATGTCTCACCTCTGCGGAGGCAGATATCTTCGGGACGATTTTCATCGTAGTCACTCAATCTAGGTCTCGGCGTGTCGCTAGACAGTGAATCTGTGGGAACCGAATGGCTTTCGTCGGTAAGATCGAAGACATCCAAGCAATCTGTCTCATTGCCCCTCGAATTCCGTTCGTCAGGCCAGAGATCCATTAGATAGTCACGCCATAGATGAACTATGACCGGCTGTTCTTCAAGGGAAGTTACCTCAAAGGTAGCATGAAACTGACGATGTTTCCTAGGGTCACATACGAAAGATGAGATCAGAAAATTGATAGTAAAGCGTGGAATTGGTATTCCCGAGACGACGCTGAAGATTACTGGCTCAAGCTCGCACGAAAATTCCACCTGCTCTTCCTCTGCCCATTGAATGGGAGAAAAAGCAGTCGTCCTGTGAGGGCAACCCAGATGCCGAGTGACAAATTTGCGCCTTACTTTGAAATTCTTGTTGCGAAAGCAGAGTTGGTATGTCTTTCCAGCAATCAATAAGCGCCGGAGGCGATTTAGTAACATGGGACTAGCCCTTGTGAACGGATACACTATCCCACCAAGTGCTCTCAATCGCTGACTACGTTCGTCAAGTGGACATACGTCCAAGCTTTGCGTGTCGAGAGGAATTGCTTCGCCGTCTTCACTTGCGAGCTCTAGTAGACCTGTCTGGAGTGTACGGTTCAGGTCAATATCTGATGCGAACATGCTGAAAGATCTGTCATAGAAGATCGGGATCCAATAATCGATTTCCTGTTCATAGCTCTGGGCCTGCAATATGATCTCCAAAGAAAAACCATTCCATAGGTCCAATACCATTCCATGTTTCTTGAGGAAACGAGAGCCGGATACATTGTAAATCTCGAAACTAGCGACAGCCTTGCCAGCTTCCATAGATTTCGAGGATTTAGTCATGTCAAATGCGACTAAGGTCAGTAGCAAAGCGTCAGCAATATTGCAAAGAGGGCGTGGGCTGCCCGAATGGGTGGGTGATCGTAGGGAGGTTCTCAATGCTTCCTAGCATAGAAACACAAAGCGCATGAATAGACAACCCAAGCTAAAGTAGACAGCTTTAGCAACGAGAATAGTACGGCTGACGAGTAACAGGCTTCTTACCAGAGTAAACAGTTGAGTTAGTACCACGCGAGCCACGGTAGCCTTTAGCATGAGATGACTCTGTGTACAATCATACTAAAGTACTTGGGGTGTGAAACCTAGCTTTGAAGATGACTAAGATGACTAAGCAGTTGGCACAGACTCTGTCACTTCCGAAAGTATTCCTGCTACTGGCACGTCAATTTGCTATATATCATCAATATGTCTGACTCTAGAGATGATTTTACTGCCGTACTCAGTTGGTCGCATCCCCAGCAAGTAGAGAACGAGGCTTCCTCATCAATTGTGGCCCAAATTGACCCTTTCAACTCACAAGCTCGCGATGCATTTCAGCTGTTCCTCGAAGGTCGACGAGAGAAATCCCGCGAACGCACGACTGCCCAGCAGAAGTTTCGATATATCCAATGGCTTACTAGCCCTCTCGAGAAGGGTCTGCCGGCAAGTGATATGAAGAAGCGATCCTGGGTTCGGAATAGCTTTGAATTTCAACAAAACAAGCTCTGGCGACTGCCCTCACATCAGTCCAAGGTTGGGGCAGAGCGACGTGAGGTCATAACGGAGGATCAGATCTTCGATACTGTCTCCCTCGCTCATAATAGCATTGGCCATGCTGGGCTGGAGGCGACCGCAAAGAAGATAGCGAGTGAGTACTACGGTACAAATAACGACGAGGTTCATTACTTAGTCAAGCAATGCGAAATCTGCCATCGTAAAGCCGCCAGCAAGGGCAAGCCTCTCTGAAGATCTATTGTGTACATGCTTCACGCTATTGGCTAACTTCAGAAAGGCACATCCCACAGCGCAGCCCCGCTCGAGAATCTGCCCCCTTTCTATACCACTGATACGCCTACTTCGAATTCCGATCCTCCACTCTCCTCGATCCTCAAGCCCTGCCACTCTACAAAAGCTTCACGCCTGGCATACGCAACTTCTCAAGGCAGATACACTACGCTCGAATACTCGGAGCTCACATTCTCGATAATGGTCATGGTCCACAAGCTTCGTGCGCCTGTAGTGGTGGCTATCGATGAGGACATCGACATCCTCATCGGTGATCTTCAGCGGATGTTCTACAATGGCCTCAACAATAAGGAGCTCACGGAGTTGAGTATCGAGTGGGGAAGGACTGCCGAAGGTCGTGACTTCGGACCTGGTCTCAAGTTGACCAATTTGAATGCTACTGCAATGTTAAGGCTGTTGAAGTCAAGAGGTGGTCAAGATACAATCAGTGCTCGATAGGAAAAGCTGGACTATGTGCTGGTAACAAATTTGCCGGTATTGCACTGCATGGGCATTCGATACACACTCGGAAAGAGTTAGCCAGGAGTCTCATGGCGCGTGAGTATCGCTTGAGTCGAAAGTCACTCAACAATGGGTTGATCCAGCTCGTAGACCTGATCGCGCATGAGTGACCCCAACACCTAGTCACTCCGGAAAGCTATAGTGAGGAGAGTAAAGACGGTTGCTGCCTTTGCTGGTGAGCTTCGCAGCCATTCCTATTTTGAAGAAAGCGGCTAACGTGGAGCTAAGAATACGCGTTTGAGTGCTTTGAATGCCACAATTTGGTGAACGCAGCCTTGTGAACAGCTTGTGGCAGTGTATGTTTGCAGACAAATAGCCATGCATGCAGCTGTATAGATGTACAGTATGGGTCTTCATACTGAAGATTGTGTAGCCAGGCCTTTGCATCATGTGTTCTGCACGCTCAACTGGCTCTCAAATTTTTTAAGAGCTGCACATTGAAGACCATGAAACGTCATATGGCAATATTGATTTACGATTAAGCTCCGTGCTCATTCGCAGAGGCCGCTTGAGCCTATTAGGGTCGGCATGTAAGGCTTCTGAGCCTAGATCCACTTTTTGTTCATTCTAAAATCGCTTCTTGGCTCATCTGATATGGAGTCTCTGATTTTTTGAATTCTTGGATTGAATCCAATGAAGACTGTCATGGCGGCCTTCTCAAGACTCTCCAAAAAGAATCCGACGAAGAGTCAACAACAGAAACCAAGGCCCTACCATCTCTACTATTATTAAGCTCTCTATTGAAACTCGATTTCGAAAATATGGCTTCTAATTCCCTCCAATGTGGAGTCCTACGTAGACACGGTTCGCAGTGGAACTTTGTTTCACAGGCCGCATCCGTCTGTCTCCGAGACCCTTCAATATACTCGCTCGTAGAACTTTAAAATCGACACTGCAGAACGAATACAAGTCGCGACACAGCCCGGTCTGCTTAATGTTTCAGTTGACGCCACGGGGCCTGGAATGGCCCAATTGATCCGGTCCCACGATGCCACGATAGCGCCTTTCCTGAGACTGCCCTTGGAAATTCGAACACGAATATATGCATTCGCTCTGTCCTCGAATCATCATTGCTGTTTACTGTCAGCACTTGAATGTCATGGTGATTGCGAACACAGCGACACCCTCGTTTTCGACAAGAGCAATGGTCCTTGCTATGACCTATTACTTGTGAACAGCCAAATTTTCTGGAAGGCCGAAGAAATTGCATATACCAAACACTATAGAGATCTACATCGAGTCACAGTGACCCAGGAGTAAAATATTTCGTGGTCCTAGAAGGCACGGGTGCACAAGGAGTGTGTGTAATGGGTGGCGGATTGAGGGCTATTTGAGGGAATCAGGAATCATGAATGCATGCCTGTTCTATCTGAGATTCATGAGTTGTTAATTCGCCCTTACTGATTCAATCATTCGTGGATTGGGCTTACCAAAATGCCTCGTGATCTATCCTTGATTTGTGGTACATCAACCAAGTGTGTCATTGTTTCACACTCGCAACGAGTCAATGATGGAGTGATACTGTGTCACCGAGTGTCGTGAACCAAGACGAATGCGCTAGAGAAAGACGTAAGAGATGAACTTGCCCACCAATTTTCTTTTACTCTTAGATACAACCTCCCCCAAAGACTTCTGAGCTACTGAAAACAGCCATCAACTTCTACCAACTTCTACCAATTACCCAAAGCCTCCATCCATACTCAGAAACAATGTCCAGCAGCTTGAATGAGCTTCGTCCCTCCTATGGTAAGTCAAAACTTTCAAAATTCACGGTCACCACCTTTGCATCTGCGTTGGTTGCTCAGAACTTTTGCACTTTCTACTACTCTACCTTTCCTGCTACCACAAATCAGGACAGAAACCCCAATGCTGACCATATCGCTACACAACTCCAGAGAGTACTTCGTCCAGAGAATCTCAAATATCGTTCCCCGTGGTCGTCAGTGTCATGTATATGGAAAAACATGAAAAATTTCGTGACTGTCACACCTTCCTCTCCGTCGATCCTTTAATCAGCCTCCCAAATCTCTATCAAGTAGCACTATCAGCACTGCAAAAAGAAATCGAGCTTCGCATCCCGCGGCTGATATGGGAAAAGGTGTCGGTGGCAAGTCTGACGGTAAAATGGGATCGGAAATGGGTGGATGGAGAATGGAAACGGCGGCATTTCTTTCCCGAGGAAACATTGTTAGATGATGCAAAGTGTGCTGCAACACTCCATTATCTTGGAAGAACCTCGGGAAATCATTATGTTCAGGTTCAGTTGGACAGAAGGACACCTTTTGCAACAACATCGTGATGATCCGGTATGATGGAAGAGAAGGGCTGGTGTGCGAGGGATGCTTGACATGCGGGTTTGTGCATTAGACTCAGAGGCTTCTTGCAATAATGGCTGGTCGTTGATGATCATGGGATTCAAATAGAGACAACATGACCATTTTTGCCAGTAAAACAAGTATCCAATCTTATCTTTGTGAAATGCATTTCCCCAGGGTTGCCGGCCCCAACTTTGCCGAAAAACTACCATTGCTGTTGCTGTGATACACGAGTTGCTATGGCACGAAGCCTGTGAGCATGGCAATGCTAGACATGATTTGGTGGATGTGACGTTGAAAGATTCTGCCAAGGATCAGGCGTAGGGGGTGCAGGTGTCATGGATTATGCTGGAGAGGGTAGGTGGCGGATTGAGCGTTCACTAAGATGATTCAGGTATCACGAATGCATGCTTTGAGCGGCGCGATGAAGCGAACCCTGAGGGTATTAACCGTTTCAGACATTGACACGCCAGATATGGGATTCCGCAAGGGCTATTTATGTCCGTTATCGTCGTCATTGGGCTGCACAAGTTTGTGATTCGTGATTCGAGGGTCTTGTTATAGGACTACATCTTCGAGGAGTCATATTGAACCTGTGCATCCTTGATCCTTAATTCCCTTCTTTGATGTTTTGACAGGGGCCCGCAATGTCATCCAATCGAGATCTATTCTATTTGTTAGTCACGATCCCCTTCTTTGATGTTTTGACAGGGGCCCGCAATATCATCAGATCGAGATCTATTCCATTTGGCAGTC
Source organism: Lecanoromycetidae sp. Uapishka_2 (assembly GCA_035521555.1). Classification (NCBI taxonomy): domain Eukaryota; kingdom Fungi; phylum Ascomycota; class Lecanoromycetes; species Lecanoromycetidae sp. Uapishka_2. Next base: position 34,499 of record JASZXT010000097.1, read on the forward strand.
ACGATCCCCTTCTTTGATGTTTTGACAGGGGCCCGCAATGTCATCAGACCGAGATCTATTCCATTTGGCAGTCACGATGCCCCTGAGCGAAGCATAAACTAGAGTTGAGCCACTCAAATTATGACTCAGTATCTACACCAGAGGGGCACATAAACTATCAAAATCATATTCAGACGTTTCTGTTCAACCAAGTCAGTCAGCAAGTATCAAATACTCATAACCACCATCAATCGCTTCCAAATCTTACAGTCACTGGCATCAGCATTGCCAATCATCACCAACGATCGTCATGTCTTCTGGACACATTGACAGTGAGTTATCTTCTATACGGTCATCGTACCTACTGTATTCCGTGCTTAGACTTTCGATGATCTCTAGATACCTACGCCAGCGGGTCTCGGCCAAGCACTGCGTCATCCTTGGAGCCCGTGATCTCCTTCCTATTACGCTACTCCAAGATCTACACCTTCATTCAATGCGAACCGACATCCAGTCTTTCAGATCTTATGAGGGCTAGCAAGTTGGCACTGAAGACTGACTTTATCGAAGAGAATAAGCATACGGATTGGGACCAGGTTTCAGTGAAAGGGCTTACGGTGCATTGGTATGAAGATCGCAGCCCGAAGATGTTTCCTAGCGAGACTCGATTGAGCGATGAAAACCTGGAAGCGACACTGAGATACCTCGGCGCAAGCAATGGACAAGGCTGCATCCAGGTCGAACTTCATCTTCCCTCACGGGCTGACGTCGAAGCATAGGGTTCGGTGACAAGAAGACGCTCTCTGGGTGCAAAAGGGAAAGAGTTTTTTGGCTTGTGTTTTGGACAAAGGCTGCATTGGCTAGGGTTCCAGATTTTCGATGTCTCTATCCTATGATTGATCATGCGAGCATAATGAAGACGATGTCTTGCAGAACACCATTATCTAGGGAACATCAGTCAATTGTCTAGCGACTTCGTGCCCGTTTGTTCACTATGTACGCACAACACTTAACCATAGTCAAGTACTAGGACGATTGCATGATTTTCGCTTTCAATAGCAACATATCGCAAAACCCTCGAGGGGCCAAACCCTCTAGTGGGCCATTTCCTCGATAACTTCAGATGCGTTGGGTTTGATATCTTCATTTTGCCTGCAAGATTGTGATATTTAGTTACATCTATAACTTTTGTACAGAATTCCAGCCCAGTACTGGGCTCAATGTTGAATTAGACTTGGGGCTGGCCCACTGGAGGGTTTGGCCCATAAGGCAGTGAGCCCTTCTACGGAGTATGCAAGCCACAAGTGCAAGAAAAGTAGAGAAGCTTGGCTCATCTTATCTCACTGCTTCTGTTTTATTGCTCCGATTCCTTGCTTCTTCCTTACACTTGCTCAAATGAACAAGCAGACAAACTTTCGCTATTGTCGACGTGTTTGGCTGACGGGACTGATTCGACCGAGGGACTCTCGGACTGATGAGCGACAAAGGCCAAGACTTGGCGGTCCTGTCATTACGGGTACCCGCTTCATTGTGAGTAGGACATCAGTGACGGATGGGACGAAGGTAGATAAATAAGTAGCTGACTTGATTTCCCTTTGGAAACCTGGCTATTGAGCTTTTACTGGCCTGAACAGTGATGAAGAAGACCACAAGCGTTGAACGTTGTGAAAGAACAATCTGGTCAGCCTTACAGTGCAATTGCCTGGGAATTTGTTTGTTCAGCCCTAGAATTTAGGAACAATGACGTCCGGATTCGCTCGAGTTTCTCTCCAAACACCGCCAACAGTACCGATCTATCCGACTGATAAGCTTATCCAACCGAGCCAGCCACTTAGTGAAAGGCTTCACCTCAGGACCTGTCCATATCCCGCTATCACTGACAGCGACTCGAAGACCATGTATCCGCTAGGGTCTCTCACATTCATTTCGTCTCGTCTAGATCGAGCCCACTCTCACCCTAAGCATGAAGGAGAAGCAGGTCACCATCGACGCTCCCTCACCAACAGCCTCCTGGAGAGACACAGGTCGCCAGTCTCCCAGCAATGATACGATATCCAATCGAATAAGGACCCTGCCGAGACATATGCTTCCCCCAGGACACGATGGATATCGAACGCCTACGATTGAGGATTTTGAGCTACAGCATTGTCGCCCGCCCATAGGTAATGGCTGTGCAACTCCCTGTACAACACCCTTGCAGCTGCCGCACTTCTCTTCTGGTCCCGATGGGCGGCACCATTTGAACCTAAGCAACATCAGCCTGGCCCACAGTATACTTCACAAGCTGGAATGGAGAGAAAGAATCAGGCACTACACGTGGACATTCTTTACTATGACCATGGCTACTGGAGGCATTGCCAATGTGCTATACAACGGTATGGCCAATTGACAAGGAGAAGGTAACAATGAGGCTTATATTGCAGTTCCGTTCCGTTTTCGCGGCCTCGAAACCATTGGAATCATATTCCTCCTTCTTAACATCGTTCTCTTCATACTCAATGTCATAATGATCTCACTACGCTTCTATTGCTATCCAGAGACATTTAAGGCTTCAATACTACATCCCACAGAACGGTTATTCATACCTGCCGCTGTCGTCTCCTTCGGAACAATCCTGCTCAACATCTCACAGTACGGGCCAAGTCGTGCTGGTCATTGGCTCAATGATGCTGTTGCGATATGCTTCTGGATCAACGCTGCTTTGGCTCTAGTGAGCTCAATGGGGATCTACCTTGTCATGTGAGTTGCGATCTGCACACCTGCAATATCGCATTGCTGACAGTCGCGAGGTGGTCTACGGAGTCTTTCACAATCGAAACAATGACGCCAATTTGGATATTTCCAGCCTACCCACTGCTTATAATCGGACCTCACGCAGGTGTCCTCAGTAAGACACTTGTGCAGAAGAGGGCCTTTGACATCATATTGGGCGGCTTCACATTACAAGGCATTGGGTTCCTGGTCTCGATGATGATCTATTCGGCCTTCATCTACCGTCTCATGACCCAGAAGCTACCCAAAGAAAGTTCGAGACCAGGTATGTTCGTCTCAGTGGGACCCAGCGGTTTTACTGTGGCTGGCATCATTGGCATGTCGGAGGGGGCCCAGGGAGCCTTACCTGCAAACTTCATGGGGAACACCGGACTGGCCGCAATGATCATTAAAGTCATGGCTTCATGGATTAGCCTTTGGATCTGGGGGCTTGCGTTGTGGTTCTTCTTCATCTCGGTTGGTGCCCACTGGTCTTGCGTTGGACGGGGCAAGATGATTTTCACAATGACTTGGTATTCCTACGTCTTCCCAAACACCGCTCTTGTGACATCTACTTTTGCAATTGGAAGAGCCTTCGAATCTAGTGCAATTCAGATTATTGGTTGCGTTATGACATGCATACTGATATGTGTCTGGTTCTTCGTTGTTGTTATGATGATTCGAGCCATTGTTCTGAAGCAGATACTATGGCCGCAGAAAGGCGAAGACAAGGACGAAGGAGGCTTCAAGGGGCCAAAGCGTAATCGCCATCTCAGCGTGTGAGAATTTAGCTTTAGTTTGTGGGGAATAGCTACGCTATCGATGCCATGAACACTAGGGTCGCTCAGTACGCCTTGCGGAGCCACCTCTCCAACACACCCGCCAGATCGTTGGTTTCTATCATCCTCTCAACTTGCCGATATTGTTAGGGCCCATCTCACCAACAATGATTCAATACGTTAGTCACCACCTAGATGACACGTCTGACTCTTCCAGTCTCGACTTCATACACCCAACCACTGATAGTAACGCTGTCCGGTATGGCCTTGCTCGCTTTCAGGAACTTGACATCGTCCTCCACACCCTTCTCTAGGTCTGGAAATGGCTGGAAGTCTAAGTTCGCCAGCTCACTTTTGCCTGCTGACCCGAGGTTTTCCTCCACCACAGCGTGTGCGTCTTCGTTCTTGAAGGTCAGCATACCTAGAAGCGTCAACACATTATTGCAAATTACAAGGATATTCATCAATACCACAGCCGGTATGCTTCACAAGCAGGACCTGCCATGATCAGCTTGTTATTTTTCTACATATTTTCCATCTACCCCAAACCTCATTCGTGCCCAGCAACTGCTCTGAGATTACAAGACTGCGAATTGAGTCGCGCGCATTTCCGCCTGCGTTACGAATCACATGGGCATCGCCAAGAGAGATACCGAATGCTGGAAATGGTGCAAGTCAGAACTTATGCCCAAAGTCACTTTCAAGCATAAAGCATTTAAGGCGCGAAAATGACACTTTCGTTTCCAGGCGTGTCTTGCGCTTCAAATTGATCATTCCGAGCGCAGGCATACCTGCTGCTGGGTCTATCCGCGCATCCATGCAGGTTACTATGGAGGCATACCGGTCAGTCAAGTGTTGTCTTTAGATCATGTAATGGCCAAGGCTAGGCAATCCTTACCGACTGCATATTTCTTAGCCGGGGGCAGTGCCAAGTGGCCTTCCTTGAAGCTCGATGCATACTCGGCATTTTTCTTCTGCAGGTTTTCTTGAACATGGGTCGCCATTGCATGGGGATCCTGAGCTCTTTACGGAGTAGATTTCTTACTCTTTCATGGGTAAGATACTACCCTCACTATATACGACGATTCCAGCAGATGTCTACAGGGTTGAGCTTCGCTGAGATTAGCGCTAAGCACGTGCTATGACACCTTGAATAATGGGCCAATGGATGATATTCCAGCGCACCCAAATGGACATCGTTGATATTGTCCGTGATAATTGATTGCGGGGTTGTTTTGATTAGATAGTAAAGGAGGGGTTGAAGATCATATCAGATCGAGGGCAAGGATGGAGAATTGCGCAAGCTGCCGAAGGTCCCTTTAACTACGATATGATTACTTTAGCTTCAACCAGCCAATTGTGCAGGCTGTGGACTTGTCAAGGGTCGAGGGTGCAAGATCTGCGACCAGGTGGCCTTGCGAGTCTTTGACTGGCTCGACTGGTCAGTGCCTCAGTAGTGGGCATTCCTGTGAGTTGGCGAAGTGGCTATAGTCAGCCTGAGACTGTGCGCAGTTTCTATGACTCCAAAATATGGCGAGATGAATGTTGGCAATAATACTGTAGCAGAAGGTCTCAGTTGGCTGTGTTCAATCCTTGGTGTTAGTTGGGGGGACTGGCGCCGGCTGTGCCCTATGTCCGCGACATTGCGCCCAGCAGCCCTAAACTTTATCTGGCTAGCTGGGGCTTAGGTCCTGCGACGCTCCTGAGACAAGGCACTCTGCAACTGCAATCTACGACTCCTGACTCCTTATTCCTGCCTCCTGGAAGACCAGGAAGACTACGGAGTACTGCGGACGACTATCCTTAGGTCCCTTTTGCTCGTCTCGAGCATGCAGGTACCAGGCTTGGAGGTGGCAAATGATGCAGGCATCAAGCGGTCAATCTCAAGGCCTGGCCCTGACTTCCGTCATTCTCTAACGGTGGAGTCACATAGCAATGCCTGCTTGAACCTGTCTTTGACTCGACTCATGTGTGAAGTCGTAGACTATGACAATGGGCAAATTAGATTAGGCAGCACACGCTCCAATGCGCTTGCAATGCCCTCGCCCAGGCGAGATGCACTTCACTATGAATTGATGACACTGCTGCGGCCCCAGTAGGGTCACGGGTACTCTAACGCTCAAAGATTTGCTTGGTGGGCGAAGTGGGGTCTGAATTGGAAGGTGCCTGGGTCTCCCGCAGCCGAAGGCGCAAGGCCAACCGTAGCCTCGCCTATGATGCTGGTTCACTTTGAAACACAACATATAATCCAGCTATATTCGAACCTTTCTTGTTCTGTACCTGCACTGTTGGATCGCCTTCCCGTTAGGGCCCCCGCACTCCTACGATCTACCTGTCCACCTTGCCTATTGCTCTCTCTTCCATGATCACCATCAGTGTCTTCGACTCAGTCACACTTACCAGATTGTGAAGACTGATAGGCATCGTCAAGATGGGCAGGTTTACGGACCTACTACTAGGTAGCTCCACAAGCCCAATGGCTGGCGATGGCTTCGGGGGAGCCTCCAGCTTTCGACCAGCATCATCAGTACACCCAAAGTCACCTCTGAATTCACCTAACAATAATCTCCAAGTACAAACACCCCAGACAGACTATTTCGGGCCAATTAATTCCGTGCATTCCTCTGCCAAATCTTCAAGAAATCCGTCCCCCGTTCCAGGAGATGATCCAGCGGACGAGTCTTCATTCGGCACTTCGAGCACACTTCCTCATCAACAGGAGACCCGAAGAAATCCTCGAATGCCTAACGGCGTTAGAGCTCCTAGGTGTTCCAGGGCCACACTGGCTGCCATGACTATACCAACAGAATCCCCGCGACCAAGTATGGAGTCATTCCATACAGCCAGTTCTGCGACTTCGCAACATTCTCCAGTCGTGCTAGCACCTACGTTGCCAGACCCTGTGGAAGACGTCCCATGGGAGGAATACGAGATACCCCAAGAGCTGGAGTTGGTAAAAGACGATACGCCTGCAGAGATACGCAACATCGTTCAGGAGTCTCTGGACGAGCACCGCGCGATGAGAGCTTCCCGGATGCAAGCTCTTTTGACGGCTTGGGAAACTATGTCGAAACTTACGGGCGAGGATTCAAACACTCCGCGCAACAGAGAACGGTCTTCGGCGACTTCTGCTTCCACCCATTCCACGCCCAGCAGCGAGTATACTCGCCATCGTTCGAACAGTAGCTTCAGCGTTACCCACGCGTCTGACACTAGCTTGGAATCGGATAAGGAAGAGGGCGTGTTCCTCAGACCTCCGCCCAGGCCTTCCGGGCCGTCTTCAGCCGTGACTTCACAAGACAGCTTGAGACCGAAGAGGATTCTTAAATCAGTGCCAACGGAAAACATGTCAGAAATGGAAAAAAGGTTCATGGAAAGCAAGCTTAGAACGAGGAAAGGGTACAAAATGTTCCAGCTGCTACCAGGTCGGAAAATGAAAGATGAGCCATCACCTGACTTTTTGAAAAGAGAGCTTGAGGCGGCCGTCAGTGAATGTACTGGTTGTTTCGATGATATACCCAACAAGAAAGCTGTGGACATGCCATGTCATCACAAATACTGTTCACCATGTTTTGCAGAGCTCGTACGGACAGGTATACAGAGTGAAGCTACATTCCCACCCAAATGCTGTCTAACAGAGATACCTAAGAAGTTGATGCGCCAGCATCTACCACCCAGGGCCTTGGCTCAGTTCGAGGAAAAGGCATTGGAGTATGCTGTACCGGTTGCTAATCGCTTCTATTGTGTGTCTCGTTCTTGTGGGAAATGGATCGACACCCGTATCGCCAGGCGAACTAATGGCGCACTCGAATGCCCACACTGCGCTGTAAAGTTGTGCACTGTTTGCCGTGGACCCCAACATGCTGCAACAGAAGAATGCCCGCAGGACTTTGATCTCGATCGGACGCTAGAGCAAGCTGAGAGGGCGGGCTGGAGAAGGTGTTACAGCTGTCGCAGCATGGTTGAGCTTAATACAGGATGCCGCCACATAACATGCAGGTGCGGCTCCCAATTTTGGTAAGTAGCCTGTTGCATCATGGAGACACACTCAACTAACTTTGGACAGTTACACATGTGGTGCTAGATGGCACACATGCGCCTGTACCGAGGCAGATCAGGCGCGTCGAGAAGCAGAGTCACGAGAACGATTAGCGAGATACGAAGCCGAACAAAGGGCTGAAGAAGAAGAGATGAGAGCAGCAGTCGCCGCAGTCAAAGAAGCAGCAGAAGAAATACAACGAGAGCGGGAAGCGGAAGAAGAACGCGAAAGAGAGGAGCAACGCGAGTTCGAACGTCAGGAACGCGTGCGCATGGAGAATATTGCTCATTATTACGGCTATCTGCGCGAGGTATTAGAGCGGGTGCGCTTGTTCCAACGGACTGCTATCGAGAAGCGCCATGATTGCGCATGGGATGAGATCGATAAATTGCGGGATGATCTTGAGTCGGCAGAGAAGGCTGCTGAAAGGGAACGCCATGTGAATGAAGAAAGGGAGAAGATCAACGTGAAAACGGAGAGTACAATCAAAGCCTTGCAGCGCAAACATGCTGCCACGATGATGGAGACCATCACACGCCACCGTAGGGATCAGGACAACCTGCTGGCTATGTCTAGCGACAACCCCGAGGAAGACATTGAGGTCATTAATGCAGAGAAGCTGCAAGCTCTGATGCCCGCTCAGGATCTTGAACGCAGCACATTGAAGTCGCAACAAGCTCGCGAGATCCAAAAGCACAGAATGCGCGGTGAAGAATCTCTCAAAACTTTCGACATCAAAACCAAAGTCTTGCAAATGCGTCTTGAAGAAGCCGAGGCAATCAACGCTCGCGAGAAATCAATGAGAAACACCGTCTTCGCTGACAGCAAATGGTTCGATACCCTCTTCGACGAACGAGCGTCAATGTTGATGGAAGATCAAAAACGCATGGAACGCAGTGGCGCCGACGCCCCTGCTGGACCGAAGCGAGACACGGTAGTCTTCCCGGGATCCTCCTCGAGTCTCTCAAGTGATGATCAGTCGACAAAGAACTCCCTCACGCCCAAAGGAGAACCCTCCTTCGACTGGCAACAGCCAAAGAAGGAGTCCCTTACGCCGCGAAGCGAAGTGCCATCGCAGTCGCTGATAGAGCAGCTCGGTCTCACGTTTAGCCCACCCACTAGTCGGAACCGCGAGCGTTCCGTGTCCGGATCCAAACGCGACGCACCTTCCATCGCCATGCTCACAAGGGGCGATTTCCCTTCTCCCGATATCGGGCTTTTTGCTATGGCCCAGTCCTCCACTGCAAGAAACCTAGACCTCAATACCTCGACTTCGCCATCACCAACCAACAATCAGGCGCCACAACTTCCTATCCCTGCGCCACGCATTCGGGACCGATCAGTTCCTGTGACAAGGAGAGAGGCCTTGCAACATCCATTAGGGGCTCCGAAAAGAGAAGCCCCGCAGATTTCGACGCATGAGGCGATGAGGAGGGGGAATGTACCAAGACCATCGCTGCCGTGGGAGTGAAATTCAGCTTAATGGAGGGAGTCAAGTCAGTGGGCTTGAGTATGTTAATTGAATAATTGGTGGAATCATCTTAGGAGTAATGATACGGAGCTTTGGTGCCAGGTGATATATGGCCTGGGGTACTCGATTGAGATAACCCGAGCATGCACGGAGTTTGAGCAAATTTGCTTGTGTTAGCGAGCGATCGATATACCCATATGCGTTGACATTGCATGCGAATATTTTAGCTACGAGTACGAAGTAATTAATGATGACATGCTTTCCTACTATGATCTCATGCACCCTATGACTGCGTTGCGTCTATTCAGCCGTCCTGCCCATCTGAATGCCTGGTATATCATGTACTTTACACCCCAACACCCATCCAAGGCCGATCATAATATTTCGTCCTCAAAAGTCTTCAACTTCGAAACAAGTCTATTACAGCAAACCTCGCACAATCACATCATACTCTCCTGAGCCCATCCTCCATCTCCAAAACGCCAACGCTCATCTCCCTATTACCTCAACCTCGCCCATGAGCCCGCCAGTCCCACTCTCAATCCCACCCTGTTGTTCTTCACCTCCATCTTCTCTTCTGATCAACTGAGAAGGAATTTCACCAAGGGTAAGCGCGACCACAGCCTCTTGCTTTTGGAAATAATCCAGAAAAGAATGGAATCTGTTTTTAGCATGAGCTTTACCCAATAATCCATCTAGTCACGTTGACTGACACCCGCAATTTCACTAAAATGGAGTAGATCTTTGGAGTTTCTAATCTAGGATTTGTGTATGTTTGGTGAGGATGGAATTGGGCCCAATTGACTAGCAGATATCTCGTTCGTCTGTGGCCGCGCAGGTTCAAATACTCTGTAGAACCTATACTTATTTAGAGCAGCGGCTCAATCACTACTCATGCCGGGACAAATTGCGCGAATAGCTCCTGCGCATAAACATTGGCTGATGCGATACACTCATTTTGGGTACTCGGCGCTTCGGAGTCGAGCGTAGAAAAAAATGGTTCTTTCGCAGACTCTTAAATACATACATTCATGTACTGCCTCTATGGATGCTGAGCTTGGTTAGTCTTGCTTATTGTCTGGATTTTACTGGACATAAAATGCTGGAACCGTTATTGAGTCTCATCGCCATCTTAATTTTCAGCCTATGCATTTCAGCCACGACTCTCCCACAACCATCCACAATTTCGCTGACGCTCAACATCACCAACTCCGGTCTCGGCATCTGCGATCCCGCAAGACTACTCCCAGAAAACGGTCCACTTTTCTCCGACTGCCAAAACGCCATCCAGCACCGTCTGCCCTACTACCCAGGCACAGCTACATTCCATACCAGCGGCGAAAGAGATGCTTTTACTCTTCCTGCCTACGGGTATTGGAGCAGCTGTAATGTGACTGTGATTCTTGGGGGGCGTGGGGAGAGGGAAGAGGTGTGTAGTTGGCTGGATATCAGACTTGCAGCGATGGAGGTGAATGAGGTGTGTCGGGTTGGGGAGTTCACTGGTGGGAAGATTATGGTTGGTGCGACGGATGGGATTTGGATTAAACTTAGTAAGGCGGGTTTTAATGGTGGAGAGACGGAGTAGGGAGGTGGCTTGGGTTTGAGTGGTTGCTTCTGCTTGGATTGCTGAGCCAAAGAATATCTCAGATGATACTGACGATTCATGGAAGTAGAGGATGGTACATGCGTTTTGTATAAGCGGTGTTGGGTAGTGCCTCAAAACCCAAGCTGTGTCACAGAAGTCTCTTACGATGTTGATGTTGTTTTACTCAAGCAGTCGGAGACATGCTCATCAAGCCGGTGGTGGCCCTTGGGAACGCAAGGGTACGAGTGGTATTGGACAACTATGATCTCCTCGACAACGTCCCAGGGCTCGAGCCCACGCAGCGCTACGAGTACTTCTCTAGGTACCCTATTGACTCAGAGAAGGCAGCCAAATGGTACTCTTCTGCTTTAAATCGAGACAATACGTTCCGCGGAACAAATTCTCCGCGAAGTAAATAGAAGCAGCGCATCATGACGGGCGGTGCTTTGACCATTGATAGTGTACCGCATTTCGACGGATTCTATAGGCCAGCCTTGTGTTGTAAACAGTCAATGACCCTTTCTTCTGCGGCGCTGAACACTCTGTGTTGATCACCCATTCGTATCCTCTACTCCTGAGGTAGGGAAGAAGAGTTTCCATTTCTGGATGCAGAGGACTTCACGACGTTCATCCAACCAGCAACAAGGCTCAGGAACTCCCTGTGATACAACGCAAATAGGGCAATTCAGGGTCTGGTAGGTCACCAATGGGTTCCTCGTAGACCTGGTATCGGCACAGGATCCCAACCGAACGGCCAAAGGGGGAGGAATCAGAGAGCAGGGCTGACAGCAAGATGTTGAAGTGGTCTTATATGGGTCACTAAGGAAGGGTTGATGAGGCTGTTGTGAATTTCGCGTCTGCAGGCTTGAAGAGAAGTAATCGATAGAGCCTGGAGAGACTGGCCTGGCAAGAAGTCGTGAGGCCTAGGTAAGATCCATCCTGCCTTGCAAAGTTGAGCCTCTTCATTACTACGCCGTCACTCTCAGAATCCGAGATGGATCCCGAATACCAACCATCAAAGTCGGCAATTCGTGTGTAGTAAAAGCCAGCCTTCATGGACTTGCGGTGATATAGTAGTTCCTTACGGAGATAACGGTATAAACGGATTTAAGGACAAGTTCCTTGTACATTTTGTAGAGGTCTTCTGCTGAATAAATGTCCCATGGTGACTCCCCAACTTTCAGGTCTAAAGAAGCAACCGGCCGACACTGTGACATTTGTACACCTCTCTCTCTACTATCACCGGCGCACGCAAGAAGATTCTTCACTTCTTACGCATCTCTACCTCGAACGCCACCATGAGCACGGCCAGAGCAGCGCTTACCAGCATCAGCGGTAGATCGGTAGGTCCTGTTGGATATGGCATGTTGGGTAAGTCTCTGATTGTATGCTTTCATCGATTCAGGGTGCAGAAGCCAGAACATGTGCGTTAGTGAGCACTTGAGGACACCAGATTGACACGGTGTACTCCAGGTTTGACGAAGCCGTGGGCGCCTGTCGAATACCCTATCGCTGTAAAACTTTTGAAGACGGCGCTAGAGCAGGGTGCGAGTCTCTGGAACGGCGTAAGTGCGGCGCCCGAGCGAAGGATAGCATGTCTAGAACCTCCTGTTCGGCCTAACAGCCCATCGAGCAAGGCAACCCGAGGAACCAGGACTGACCGCCATGCAGGGCATACATTATGGCACTCCTCAAGCAAACTCACTCCATCTGCTCAAGTACTACTTCGAAAGGTATCCCGAGGACGCTAGTAAGGTCGTGCTCAGCATCAAAGGTGCCTACGACATCAAGACGGGGCCTGATTGCAGCCCAGAAGGTATCCGCACGTCTGTCGAAGAGGCCTTTAAGGTGCTGGGTGGCACCAAGACCATTGACGTCTTTGAATGTGCGCGAGGCGACCCCAATGTCCCCATCGAGACCTCGGTCAAGGCATTGGCCGAACTGGTAACGGAGGGCAAGATCGGCGGCATCGGCCTGAGCGAGGTCAGCGCGAAGACAATTCGCAAGGCCCATAGTGTATATCCTATCTCGGCTGTTGAGATCGAGCTGAGCCTCTTCACGCCCGACCCTCTTGATAACGGTATCGCGGACGCATGCCACGAGCGTACGTAATCCAGGAAAAGCCAAAAAAGCCAAAGACCAAGTACTGACAGCGTGACCCACACATAGTTGGCATTCCCATCGTAGCATACAGTCCTGTCGGCCGCGGCTGGCTGACGGGCGAATTACGTACGGTTGATGACCTCCCGCAGAACGACTTCCGCCGCATGCTGCCGCGCTTCAAACCTGACGCCTTCGCCCAAAACCTCAAGCTCGTCGAAGCGGTAGATCAGGTTGCCAAGCGCAAGGGCATAACAACGGCGCAGGTAGCCATAGGCTGGGTGTGTCACCAGGGCGCTATTCCCATTCCCGGCTCCATCCGGCCCGAGCGTGTCATCGAAAACTGCAAGGCCGTATCGCTGACCGACGAGGATGTAGCCGAGATCCAGAAGATCCTGGATACTCTACCTATTGCTGGGGAGCGCTATGGTGGAGCACATGAGAAGTTGCTCAATCTATGATTGATAGATCTGTTTATCCTGCTTCATGAGTGGCGAGCACTATATCTGGATCCATGCGCAGTGTCACTGAATAGTTCGCTGGGATCAGTACCAATATCATCAGTCCCAGAAGTTCCTGCGTCTCATAGAGATGCACTGATAGGTACAATTGCCAAAGTACATAGAACATGTGGTAGTGATGTTAAGGAAACATGAAGACGAGTAGCAAGATATTCCAATGACACGGTGCAATTTGATCGTAAAGTGATACGGCTGTATTAATATAGAATTTAGTAGAAGATAACTGGAAAAGGAGATGTGCGAAGGCATGGAAAAGTGCTGAGAGAAGGGGAAAGCCCCGATAGGCAGCGTGATGTAAAATACTGCGACTCCTGATCTACCAGACCAAGTGTTTATTACATCTCAATCATGATAGCCTGTTCAGCTTGGTCGGGTGGAGCTTTAAGCATTCGGCCTATCGCTCGCAGTACAAGCTGAAGAGTGCTAGAGAAAGGCTCGCCTAACAACATACCTTTATCAGTATATTTCGAGAATTAGGGCAGTAACCATAGAGAGCAGTTGAGAGGGGCAGGAAGGGGTGGTATGATAAACTAACCTCGCAGAACCATGTGTATCGTGTAGTATCCTAAAGTCTACTGCTCTGGTCTAACCACCCACCTGCCATGATCCAGCTTTTGCTTCATTCTTGTCCTCTTGAGTTTTTCCTAATCAAAAAGCTGTCAATCCATTGAACGGCACGCCGTCTTGAAGTCTTTCCTCTGGTGGTCATAGCAGGAGACTTGGAATCGTGGTTGGTCATGGCACTTTCGAAAAAACGTGAAATTTGTTGAATGGCCTCACCAAGTATCCCCCAGGATACAGCCCATCAGCCAACTAACAGTCTCCTCGGAGCGTCGATGATGTAGATGCTCGCTCTCGATGGATCAGCAAATACAGTGTTGAGCTATTTCACAGTTTCTTTTTGCCTGTCACCACGTAGACTCGACATTGTCAGGAAGGTGAACGCAAAGGTCGGCATGGTCTGGAGCTGCGGGAATGTAGATATTTTCTTCCAGTAGTGTGCCATCTATCAATGACAGAGGCGAGAAAGGGAGAAGCAACGAGCCCTGAACATCTGATCCGGCAACGCCAGACCCCTTTAGGACTAGCCCGCTGCTAGAAGCTTTGCCTCAAACTAAGCCTCGATAATTTCTTTGCGGAAAATTGCGAGCACCAGAGTGCAGTCTCCACGAAACATCAATCATGGCTGAGTCACTGGTACTAAATAGCTATAGAGCTTTGGCCGAGATTAAATGTACATTCTAACATCCAGAGCATTACAACTCCAACAAGTGTGAAATGACGGTCACCTAGTACGTCAGAACTGGATCATTGTCCACTGACTTAGCTGTACAACAATTCTCCCAGTCACATAACCAACAAAGTAAGTCAAAATATTGTGGGGTGCTGAGACAATTATCATTCCACTCCTGGTGCCAGCATTGTTGTCTGGCTTTACCTTGTAGAGTGCAATGACCAAAAGCATAGTAATGTATCTCTGCATTTCACAGATGCTGAAACGTACGAGCTTCGTTTCAGGTAGGCCGCGCGGAGGAAGTGCGCAATTTCGTAGAAACTAGTCAAAAGTTTCCCAACATGATGTCTCAGCACCGCCGAAAACTTGGCAAAATGATTCCTCAGACTTTAAATTGGCGAAGCCATTTGTTAGTGTCGGAAACGGCGCGCAACTTCTTCACCTGGCTGTGTAACGGTCATGTCCCAACATATATGTCTGAGACACCCACAAAGTTCTTCAATTAAGAGGTCTCTCAAATACCATGAGCTCCATTCTTTCTCAATCAATCTCGCAGACCAAACCATCATTACAATTCTTTGAATTATCTTCGATAAAAGCTGCATCATTTCTACTTCGCGTATAATATGTCTTTCAAGATCCAGGACACAATGTTTCCTGCTCGGAAGCGTAGTGTAACCTTGCTGATCCGCTTCTTCATCCTCATCCTCGACATCGTCGCCATCATCTGCCTCAGCATCACCCTTGACTCGCATCACCGACGAGTACCTCTAGGTATCCTAGACATTGAAGAAGACTGGACCGATCCCCTTGTCCTTCGAAGTTTATTTCTGTCTTTCATATGGACGTCGTTCGTCCATCTCCAGTTTGCAACCACCACCGTACAATTACACTCAGTTCATCATGTTGCGTGGGAACTTCTCTGCTGGATCGCCGTCGCCGTTTGCGCCGTTCCAGCTCTGCTGGTCTCAAATGTGCCCAATATCACCGGCCACATTGTTGAAAACGGCCTTGTCAGATTACAGTGCCAGGATGAATTCGACGACCAGTCTTGTTCGAATCAGACACCGAGGGTGGTAAAGGTGGTAGTTCTCCAAAATCTGCAAATTATTTCTTACATACTTGCTATCCTGATCTCGTGAGTCACAGCATCCTTCCCGGGAATGAAATAGGGAATTATGCTGAAATCTCATATGTAGGGTCTTGCATTTCGCCCTATTTGTAATGGCGTGTCATTCGTGTAAGAGGAAAAATGAAGACGAAGCCACAACGGAGACCGTTACCTCCCACACGGACGCACGTCGTATTGAGACTTGGATCAAGACTACCTCAGATTTGGCTTGAGGCTTCTACAATCCTTTTCAGGATTCCACTGCGACATCGTCCATTTGGCAATGACACCATATCGCCCTAGTGGTGCCACTTTACCCAATTTTCCAATCACGGATAATAACAGTACCACCGCGATGACGCCAGCTCTCGCGACCTTCTAGAGTCGGCACTGCCACTGCAACATGTTTCAGTCGGCTCTTATAAGTGCTTCAAAGGCTGACCAGGGGTGGACTCTTCTCAACCATGTCTCATGGATCTGCGAACAGTACGGAAGGGACCAATAGTGTTCCTGCCTACCAAAGATGGCGCAAGATTTCTGAGTCCCTTTCTAACAATTGATCACATAAACACACAACCACTATCGCTGAGATCTCTGACATGATCATGGATGGATGAAGTCATACGACTGTACTGTCCCGATGACCCTTCCTTTGATCAAGCAAGCTCACCCATGGGCCTTTCGGTCAATTGCCTATGCTAAGAAATGGCCTGAAGCGCCTATACCCAGGGAACGCAATTGAAGACTATGAAATTAGCAAGGAGATGAGGCTGATAAGTCCATATCCTTTGGAAGTGCGCGAGGCGGGGGAAACTTGATGGTGGCGGAGCTGGAGGCGCTTTCTGATTAGGTGACGGAGAAATTAGGAGAAATGTGCGATTGCGAAAGAGGTAGGAAAGCGGCGGCGACGGCGGATGAGGGAGGAGGAGGAGGAGGAGGGAAAGGGGAGACCATCAAGACAAGCAATTTCTCCGGTCGTTAACGACAGTACCTGAAGACTTGGACCCATGATCCAAGGAAAAAGGCTCAGCTTCTCGTGAGCGCGTGACTGTCTTGGAAAGAGGTCCATTTACCGACCCAGATCATATGTGGGGGCTAGAACGCGACGCCATGTGTATGGTAGCTTACCTAATCTATGTGTTTACTTGCAGTCGCGAGATCACAGTCCTTGATTATTAGCGAATAAATATGAAATCTCAACAGAACAGGACGGTTAAGCCATATTCATGGCCTGTCTCAGTCTCCCATTTCTCCCTCATCGACGCTGGTGCTCGTTCCTATTGTCTAGAGAACTCCTCGCCTTGTATCTACCTTTAGAGTAGAGCCAATGACACAAGCCATTCGGATGATTTCACATGACATGACTCTGAAGTGCACGAAAAATTGTACCCTACATGCAATGGAAAGGAAGCGACAGAATACCTCTATAACAAGCACCGCTTTTAGGTCACCTAAACAGACGAACACAATTCTTATCAACGGCCACTATCTCGCTACTAGCATTCATATATAGCTTATCTATTCACACCCATCCCGACTCTCGTTCCCTCAGCTTGAGGCCAGAAAAAGCTGACAAAAAAGGGCCAAGGCTTGTGGCATTTCGTCCTCCACAAAAGGCACGAGTCTGATAATTCGGATCCAACTCCGACCCAGCCATACTCAAAGGTACCTTAGCAGTCCCGACTTTCGAGTCTGCGCCAATGTCATGCCTGGCTGATGGATATGTGCAATCTGGGTAAATCCAAGTATTAGCGTGTTGGGTATCCAACGATGAGGCATTGAAGGTATGAAAAGGGGCTGGGTGAAGGTCTGAAGATAATTTGCTCAGGACTCTATGGTGGGAGGTCGCAATATGCAAATACAGGACGTACTTCAACAGAGCCGACTGTCTGCTGTGAAAATTTTGATTGCTTATTAGCTATGCTTGTACAAATAAAGTGAAGATGAAACGAATCTTTCCGATCTGCTGGGCTGATCATTATCATTGTCTTCTCGGACCTCAACAGGGGCTAGCAGTAACGTCCAGAGCAAAAGGCATCCAGCATCATAGCAACGCGAGGAAGACAGTTGATGTATTGTAGATACGCCGCGAACGAAGCAGTAGAACTCAAATGTTAAGGATGGTGCGAGATACAGCGATGGTGATGATGCAACAAGAGACAAGGTGGAAAGGTTTACATGTTGGTAGTGTAAATGTACACCGAGTGTAAAAGAATGTACGAGTGTAAATGTACGAGTGTAAATGTACGATTGTAAATGTACTTTGCTTGAAGTTAGATCCAGAATATCCGCAGCGAGTATAATTTAGTAGAGGACTACTGCCAAGAGATGTTAAAGCCCGGTGGACTGGTGGACATCCCCCACCATCAATCCTTGGAGTTCCAGAATATTTGCTGGCTTTCATGATTTGTGTCACTATGTGGAGGACTACTACTGCCCTGCGAACGGCTTCGGGGGTTCCTGGATAAAATGAGGGGCACCTTTGTTGAAAGAGTAAAAGAGGGCGAAGCACATGATGAAGTTGCACCCAACAACCCTTTGATAAGATCTTTGGTATAACATGTCGAGACAACAAGATAACCATTATGCGAGTGACTAGCCCACAGGATCTCTCTTCGTTGGAGTCGTTGTCGCAAACTTCTGACTTGAAAACACCCAAGAAGATTTTGTTGGGTAGCTTATCTTGAACTTTCATTTCGTGGATTTACAGATATCGTCTCGACGTTAGATACCCAGCATAAACAGGTCTCCTCGTACGGTCCAATATACGTATGCCAGTTGACAAGACAAAAGGAATTTTTAGCGTGTTTCGGATTTTCCCTGGACTACCAACAGCGCAAGCGGTTATCAAGAATGACAGCCCGTATGAGACACTAGGACCTCATCACAAGTAGCTCAGATACCGCTTATCTATTCTGACATGTTCAAGAGACGTCTGAAACATCTTCAGAACTTCAACTTGGTAGAAAAAGACGACAGAAATCTGCCCCCAGCTCAGTCGGGAGCTTCCCCAGGAAGGCCAATTTTGGCGGGCCAGCTGTGCCAGCGGGGGTGACTTGGCACCCCACCAGGCTGATTAACACTTCAGTCGGGTGACCATCATAGGCTGAGAATACTTCATTGAAGTAATGGAGTCGCTCGCAAACTTTGGAAAGACAACGGTACGCGCCAAGAATGACGTTTACCTCAATGGATAAAAACAAAGATGAACAAATTGTCTTTTGCTATAGTATCTCCACAGCAGAATTTACTCCTCTTGTAGTGATCTCACAGACAGCCAACCAGGTTTCCGACGACATATAGTCATTATTGTGGAGCTGCCAGACCAGGTTCGAGAGTGTAGAGTGCCAGCTCTTTGGCAACCTGCGAGGCTCAGCAAAGGAAGACCCTTCTCATACAGTCTGAGCGGTGCAGCACACTATGATCGATATACCTTTGGGACTTCTTAACAACGCCGTTCACTAGATAGTGAGAGCATGATGCAACAGGCAAAAACCAAGAGCAGTGGGGGTCAAGAAGATGATTTTGTACGCTCAACGCCTCGCCGAGCAAATATGGAGAATTCCTGCTGACTAAGCTGACTAGCTCAAGGCCATCTTACCGGCGAGCCGGCCCCGCTACACTTTTTAGTCGAGCCAGTCTTCACCGTTTGATCGTAGTCTGAGATAATCATATCAGGCTCATAGCTTGAAGCTGAGACTCACTTAATTCATCAACTAGTACAAGATTTGGTCAAGTGGAGGATTCGAAATGGCGCTTCTCGGCACGATAAGTAAATCGGCCGCACGAGTGAGCCTCACTTGCTTCCTAAAGTATCCTATCTGCCCTTCCAACCAACCAACAACCAACCCACAGATGATTAAACTTCCCACACTCAATTAAGAAGCATCATGTGCTTCCTTGATAGCAGCAACTCATAGTACTTAGGGTTTCTCTTTACGTGTGGTCGTTCCCTGTGCCCACCTTCCTTCATACTCCGCTGCTCTCACAATGCCCTCATTGTAACAAGTTCCTACACTCTCATCGCCCATTCATAGATTTGTACGATATCTACCGGTATGAAGGGCAGGATGTCGACCGGTATGAAGGACAACCTGGAGTATTCCCCTGACTCCGACGACCGAGCAAATGGATGGCACCCAGACAAGGAGAAGTTTCAAGAGGATGACCTGGATGACTACGGAAGGAGTCGACGTGAATCAATCGCAGAAGGGCAAATCAAGCACAACCAATTGGGATGGCAGAGACTGACTGTAAGTCACTGCACCCTTCTATATCGCTCACCTCGTTGGGTGTTGCGGGGGCCATTGACAAGCACGTGCTAATATTCCAACCAACCTATGTAGGTCTGCCTCATTGTCGAAGCGATTGCCCTAGGTTCTCTGAGCATGCCGAGCGCCTTCGCCAGCTTAGGCATGGTAGCGGGCGTCATTGTCACTGTGGGCATCGGACTCATCGCCATCTACACCAGCTATCTTGTTGGCCAGGTCAAGTTGAAGCATCCGCATGTTCAGCACTACGCCGATGCCGTGGGAATAATGTGGGGCAAATTCGGGTACGAACTTACGAGCGTGATGTTCGTGCTGTTCCTGGTGCTTATTACAGGCTCCCACGTTCTTACTGGTACCATCGCTTGGATCCGTATCGTCGACAAGGCTAGTCTCTGCGCGCTGATTTGGGGCGTTATATCTGCTATATTACTCTATGCACTTGCACTTCCTCCCACCTTCCACGAGTTCGCAATCCTAGGTTATATCGACTTTGTCTCCATCATTGTGGCCATCATCATCACCATGGTTGCAACTGGTGTGGAGGCTTCGAATGCTCCAGGAGGCCTGTCCGCTGTGCCTTGGTCTGCTTGGCCACCGTCCGATATGACCTTTGCATCGGCCTTCCTCTCAACGACCAACATAGTCTTTGCTTACTCCTTTGCTGTTTGTCAATACAGTTTCATGGCAGAAATGCATACACCAAAAGACTATGTCAAGTCCATTTGGGCACTTGGGCTGATAGAAATTTTCATCTATACCCTTACTGGTGCCATTATCTACTCTTTCGTTGGCAAAGACGTTGAAAGCCCTGCTATACTCTCCGGCTCGAACAAGATTTCACGCGTCGCTTTCGGTGTCGCACTTCCCGTGATATTCATTTCTGGAGCCATCAACACCACCGTTGTCGGCAAATACATCATGGGCCGCGTTTTCCCCAATTCGGAGGTCCGCTTCGTTAACACAAGGAGAGGCTGGAGCATCTGGCTGGTACTCATAGCTGGGCTCACCATAACTGCCTGGGTGATCGCAGAGGCCATCCCATTTTTCAACGCCCTCCTTGGCATTATTTCGAGTCTGTTCATCAGCGGCTTCAGTTTCTACTTCCCAGCTCTCTTCTGGTTCACCATCATTAAGGAGGGCAAGTGGAACGCCAACGCAAAGAACATTGGCCTCTCCATACTGAACGTTCTGGTGGGCCTCATTGGTATCTGCGTGCTGATTTGTGGCACGTACGCAAGTATAAAGGATATTATGAAGATGTTCAAGTCAGGCAGTGTAGGAAAGCCCTTTGCTTGTCCGTCGACATCATATATGAGCTAGTCAGATTAGAGGCGCTAGCTGATTCGTCACTCACCGTGGCAAGAATGTCGCGCTGATTGACTGAATTCCACAACATTCTTACAATCCTCCCGTGCAAAAGCGCATCGTTCTGTGGTCGGGACATCGCGTATGAACGTGAGAACAGTGAAGCTTTTCAGTCCGTCCCGTACACAATGTGAGAAAGCAGCTGTCCATGACCTTTGGAAAGCTCAATTGACGACGGGACAGCACTTGGAGCTGCCACGGGACGCTACACCATCTACTTAGACCCTAAAGTTACACAGTCCCCATACCGCTTCATTGGAGAAGACTGTCAGCGACTGTGCCAAAGTAGCCGCAGCCAGATTACAGTTGGGTCCACGAGCGACAAAACTCGAGGCTACACCGAAATCAGGATCCGAAGTTGCTCAAAAGCACTGTATTGATCTAGCCACTAAGCCTAAACCTAAGCCTACTGCCAATCAAAGTGCTGAGGCATACAATTCATAACATGCCCTTCCATTGCAAGCAGAATAACCACCATATCAATGCCTATCCCTAGACCATTCCATCACCTCGAACTGGGTATGAAGCTCCCCCTAGCTCGCATGAGCATATGTATCGAAGAGAAGTAAAGTCATGCCTACTTGTTGGCGTAGACGTCCGACTTGGTCTACATACGTAGGCTGTTAGCATCATAGTGACTAGACGAGGAGAGAGAGAAGAAGAAGAAGAAGAAGAAGAAGAAGAAGAAGAAAAAGGGAACATACATCATGCTTCTTCTCATCAACCTTATCGCCGAGGGCGTCTTTGGCGGCAGTCATACGAGTGGTGGCTCCTGCGTTGGTATGGCCTTTTGCGATCTCTGTTGGTGTTGTTAGCGCTGGGCGTGGGCTGAGGGGGATAGCTTTGAAAGTCGTGGGATCAGGGGGATGGTTTTGGAAATGTATGTACCTTGGTTGGATTGCTTGGATGCGCCTGAGGCGGCGCCTTGGATGGACTCGGAGGCCTGGTTGAAGGTGTTTCTGGGGGTGGATGTTAGTGGGG
>JASZXT010000098.1:0-56594 GCA_035521555.1 Lecanoromycetidae sp. Uapishka_2
GAAAGGGGGATGGGTGTACTGTGGATGGGTGTACTGTGGATGGGTTTTTGTACGTTTGGGAGGAAATGGAGGGGGAGCATGATTGCAACATGGTCTGGGCGGAGAAGGTGGACCAATACGGAACGATGTTTCATATATTGTTGCCAAGGATAGCTATCAAGTCGACATCCAACATGCTATGGTATCCAAAATTGGGCTCAGCCCGCCTCATCCAGTTCTTCTAACTCTCTTTCCTTAGCCCTCAACATTTCCCGTATCTCGTCAGCTTCCCTCCGCAATCTAGCCTTTCGCTCTCTCAGTTCCCAGCCCCCTGGGTCACTGCTGGTGCTTTGCCTCAGTCGACCATCTGGTGCAGGTGGAGGCGGTAGGTGGTATCTATGCGGTTGAGATTCTGGATGGGAGTGCCGATGGAGCGGTTGGAGGCTTGGGTCAATGAGCATGTCTTCAGCGAATGAATTTGGGTGGTTTAGAAGAGATGAGATGGAGCTCAGGCGTTTGGTACTTGAGCTTTGTAATTCTGATGGTGATGGATTGTCACGTTCTGAATTATCATAACTTCGTTTTTGAGAGGAAGATGTAGGCAAGGGACTCAGTCTCGGAAAAGTCATGGGATCTGTAGACTGTGAATTGGGATCCTGCATACTGGCAATTGGGGGGAGGTGCTGTTGTGGGTGACTTGAAAGTCGCCGCCTCTCGTCTTGCCGCTGGTCTAATCGATAACCGGTAAAATCTACCTCTATTGGAGGCGGATTGTAGTGATTTTGATGCTCTGTTTGTCTCTCATGTTGGCGAAGGGTGAGATTAGCGGGACTGTTGGGATCCATGCTGGAGTCAATTCTTTGCCTGTTCCGGACCTCAGGGCTGTCGAGATGGCCTGGTATCGGCCGAAGATCGAGTGGGCTAGTGGCATCCATACTCGAGGGATAACGCTGTCTCCCTTTGCTGTCTGGACTACCCAGACGCTGTGAAGTAGCCGAAGGCGAGACAGGAAAGGTTGATAGCTGAGACGCGTTGGGGTCTTGCTCATTGGTGGCCGGGACAACTCTTTTTCTCCGCTTGATGACGGATTTTTTCATAGCTACCGGCCGGTGTACGCCATGAAGCTTGTGGTAAAGACCTGCGAAAAGTTTCAATACACGGAGATAGACGTCTGGAGTCAACATACCACAGGCATTACATATGGTCCTCCCAGCCTCGTCTCGCCGCCACAGGGGTGTGATGGTCGTCCCACAATTCTGGCAGGAAAGGACGACACTCGTTGTATTCTGACTGATGACTGGTGACTCATGAATAACCGACGACCGTGGGCTTTCCTCTTGGTGACGGTCATGAGCTGAATATGATCTCTCACGGCCAGAGTGCTCAGATGGCGCGGGTCCGACAGGTGTTTGCATGACGGCAACTTGGGTTGTTTTTGAGACCCGGTTATTGAATGCTGGACACCCATTGCAGCCATCGGCACCTCCAGTACCATTGCAATGTCCTCCTCCAGGGCACGAGCCCTTCGGTATTGCGCCAGCCGAGACGTATGTAGATCTACTTTGCTGTCCTGTAAAATCCGTGGCCAGAGGTGACACACTTCCTCGGTGCTCTTGGGTATCCATCTCCGAGCCAGGTGCTGAAGCAGGGTTGGAAGAAGGCCTTCTTAAAGTAGTGGGTCGAGAAATGTTCCGGGCTTTTTGATATAATCCGCAAGCGTTGCAGATAGTCGACCCATTAGGTGATCGACGCCAAAGCGGAGTCTGCGTAGTGCGGCAGTTACTGAACCCAAGTCAGTCTCGAGTGAGAATTACTATGCGTCATCTAAGTATCTTTGACTAATCCTTACCTGCAGACCTGCCCTAAAGCTGGTGGGTAGATAATGGGACAAGTTTGTGCGTCTGCCTGTGGATCTGTTGAGCTGGTCTGGTCCCTCCTCTGCTTATGATCAAAGAGCCCTTCGCTAAATTCTAAATCGTCATTCGAGATAGCAAAGTTCGTAGCGAAGTCTGGTAGAGTTCTGTGCTCTGTAGCCACTGCCATGCTGTCTCCGTTACCTTCACGCGCCTCTCGAGAATGCTGTAGGAGCTGCTCGGCGGCTTCGAACTCAATATTTGATGACTGCCTTGAAAGGTGTTCTTGCAATTGGTGTAGTAGATCAGATTCCTGTGCAGACATCACTTATTCCTCCGCCAGTACTTCGGGCGTCATTTTGTCCCTCCTTCAAGCAATCGTAAGGTGATTTGATCTGATTGAGATGGGCCGCCCCAGTGGTAGATACGATGCTGATGTGAGGCTTTCCCGCTGCAAGTAAGCAGGTGTTGAGCCGCCAAACATGCACAACCGGAGATCGGACCAGCTTCGTGCGATTGTTAGAGTGATAGGCACACTATGTCTTTGTTAGGCGAGATTAAGATAGGTTGCAAGTAGATTTAGGGCGATCTGGTACCTTGGATATAAGGTAGTCTGCAGGATCAATATGTTTAAAGCGGCTGATATTTCTGGCTTATTTACAGTGCTTATTAGGAAGACTGCAGATGTAGGTATGTGGGGTGGTTGATGGAGGACTACCCAAATGACAGGGGAGGCTCAAAGTAGCACTCTTCGTTAGTGGCAAGACTTCTGGTTCACCAGGTTGACAATGCTAACGGGACTTGCGGACTTGATCTGTTGATCTGTTTGAGGATTTATCGGATGGCAATACCGCGTTTTGCGCCAATGCCACACTAGACCCCAGCTTTCTCGCTTTCAACGTGGAAACTTTACAGTAATCAATCTGGCGCCTATCTGATTGGCCCGATTGGCAAATCTAAAGCTCAGATTAGATTACCCCCGTAATTTTGACACACAGCAGCAACTGTTGGCTGTTTCGCCTTGTGAGACCTGGGGTAAACTAGTAACTGAGACAACCTACATCGTTACTGTCTTACGTGAGGCTTAAAAGGCACAGTGTTCCAATAATGCCACTATTCTGTGCTGTCTTGCAGTCCTTGCCGAGCTCGCTTCCAGCCTTTCCGTACCTGAGACATGAAGATTGGGCCCTTTCTCTACAACAAGATGTGGGGACTTCAAAGTGCAGCAGAGATAGGCTCCATTATTGTATCCCAGAAACCTTGCACCCATGCTTATGATACATTACATTTGATTTGTTCTTCAAAAGTCCCTCAGCCGAGGATGGAAGTAATATAAGCGGACAGTATTCGTAGTGTATCAAAGCGCAGGGTCCCCCCATCTCCCTTGTTCACGAACCTGCATATATGTTCATCGTCCCGTCACTTTTGACAGCAACTTATATTTGTTCGGCTCCCCACTCGCCGCCAGCGTCTCTCATATTTTGCGGTGGCTCAATCGATGGTATATACTCGAGTACGCAATAGCCAAGTCCCACAACTGCGATGATGGCCCCAGCCACAATGCGTATAGCGGGCTCGTGCAGAAGGATCGTACCGACGAAGATGTAGACTAGAGCCTTCCGTTAGTTTATTTTAATCAGTAGCGAGGTTTATAGACTAGACTCACAAATGCCGCGTCCCAAGAAGCTGAAGAGGAAAGGCGTCCATCTCGACATGTAAGATGGGATCTGGAACTCAAGAAGAAGGGTCGCTAGAACGCCCGTGTCAGCCGGACGGCTTTCTGATTGTAGCTAGAACTGCCTTACCTGCACCGAAGATGATGACATAGCATCCAACTATAACGCTCTGACTATCGCAAAGTCAGCGGTGACCCCGATGGGATGTAATTATCGAGGTGTCTTACAATCCAATTGGAAAGAATTGCCCAATGCCGCCGAGTATCATCACCCCCCCAATCGCCAGATTGATGAGCCGACTGTGAGAAGAAACACGATAGTCAGTGACTGATCCGCAAGCGCGATGCGATTGCGCAAAGCGTTTGCGCGCCCAAATCGCATCTTGTGCATTGGGGAGGCTGGTGCCTACAATATGTTTGACAGATCCATTATGGATTGTCGCCTGGAAGGATTGCGTGGTTTTGTTTATCAACGAGGTTGTTTCTTTCGCGACGCCAAGCTAGAGTGTGCCGCAGAAACAAGTGGTAAGTCTTGTTAAAAATTGAAAGACGTCGCATCTCAAGTCTCAGGAGCTTGAGGTTAAGAGATCAACGCCAAGACCAGATCACTTCGCTAAAGTATGCCGTAAAATAACGGCGGCCGAGAAAGTCTTGAGTGCAAGAGCCTTTAAAACTGCTGTGGTTTCGTCCTTCGCCTTCCGTATTTTTTCAATGATCAATCAACCTTCGGCTTGTGGAGATTCAAGGTAATGTAACGCACATGCGTCGCAACCTGTGATCATTGACAGGTGGCTTTGTTTTCTAATGCCTTGAGTGAATTTGCCTCGTTCTGGTCTTGCAGCATGCTGAGTGCTGAGTATGCTGAGGGCAGTGTGGTCCTTTATGTGGAAAGCAGATTCTGTTTCATTTGATATGCATCAACGCATAAGTATATTTTGAAATGAGTGGATGGATCCATACCCCACCTCGTCAATCTTCGAGTATCATCTTATGAACGCACCAATCAGAGCTGCCATTTTTGATCCATGTAAGAAAGTGGTTTGCTCGGGTCACATTGTAGTCGCAATTGGTTCTCAAGTACCAGCACCGGTACCTTTGATCTCGAATCCATGGTCTTGCGAGTTCCTCCGCCATCCCCTTCAGATGCCATAAAAATTAAATGAATGCCTTGATGAAGACAGTCGTCCTTTGGATGCTCTCCATCTCAGCAAGCCTTGCAGCATCTCTCCCTTTCACTCCTACAGAACTGTTTCCTAACACTGACGCATCTACAATTTCGTTGACAGCCTCCAACAGCAGTTCCTCCCTGCCACCTTTCCTTACTCAGGAGCAATCGCTCGACGAGGACATCGAGGATTTCGAATATAAGATCCCCAACACCCCACGATCTCTGTTCATTGCAGTCGACAAATCCACTCCCATCAATGACTTTGCATTCCACCGCGTCATCAACTCTATCCTGTACAACTTACAGCGACACATCAACAGATGGGGCGATGGACCTCTCCTGTCCCAAGACAACCCATACCGGAACCACATACAAGGCTGCCAGTGTATAACCTTCTCGCGAACAGGGTTCGGGGAACTGTTGCTGACCTATGGGATCTTGAAGGAAGCTATGTACGGTCTCCGGGTAGTATTAGAAGCTCAGAGAAGGTTTTATGTAGCTGCCTATGCTATCTCGGATGAACATGGTATCGTCTATGGGGACGGGCATATCGACGATGGTGGCTTGCCTACACAATCGGAGTAGTGGCGCGCAGGCAGCGAAGCTCCAGATCGAGCAAGTGCTATCATTATGGGAATGGAAGTAACGAAAAGTCTAAAAGGTCTAGGCTGTACGTGGAACCGTTAGGGAGGAGAGACCCAAGACTCACGCCTTCTTGTTCTTGATACGGAGCGTTTCAAGCAAATTCTACATAGCTCAAACTATAAGAGATTCGCGTATTTGGTGATCAATGACTGCCAAGGGAATCAACAAGTTGCGCTCATATGTCCCTGCTATATTCTGAATGGACATTCATTTTCTCACTTGTTTTCGAAGCATCACATAAAAGCTCGAACAATACACTCCGCGGTACAGCAAGGAGATGAGAGTGACTTGTAACTTGTATAGATGAGAAAAATGAAAGTTCGCTAGTGACTCCAGATGTCTCCAATTCTGGGGTATGCAAAGGCAACACGGCGGCCCAATGGGAGTGGACCTTGCAACATTCTGATCTGCAATTGTAAACGCTGTATTGTTGAATGCCAGTCGTTGCTATCTTCAATAGTCCAAGTGATGGTCTCAACCTCCTTCGCCCTCTTTCCTACTGTGATCTTCTGGAGTGATTGGGCATTTAATTCCCTGACATGCCACACGAGTCGCCACAATCACGCCTTCCAATTTCGCCATTGGGGAATCAGGCTTCGGTTGAGAGGGTGCTGGCTGTTACCGGTGGGTCTGCAGGTTGGAGTGATCTTCTTTGCATTACTCTACGTTGGAAGATTATGGGTATGTCGTAAGATCTTGAGGATGTAATATGCGAGCTGAATTGGAGGAAGGCGAGACGGATAATGGAATTGGTCCTAACTTTGATGTTGGGATCTCGGTACTTTGCCAGGCGCAATGAATGAAAAGCCTGTATTTCTTATTGGAAGATAAATCGAGATTAATAATGGAATGGAAGTATTATTGACAGCGCATTACAAAAGGAGCTGCAAAAGTAGGGCTGTTATGAGGAATGGGGTGACTTGTTCTCACTCAAACTATTGTATTAATCCCTTCAATGTTATTCTGACCCGCAAAGGTAGGGTATGCAATTGGTCAGCGCATCTAGGTTATATCCTGCTCCTGCCCGAGCAGAGCACACAAGAGGCTAGGAATCAAAGTAGGATATAGGACCTTTTCGGCGATGCCTGGTTAAGGAAACGATATTTCAAAGTTGCATTCTAGTAGAATTTTTTATGTCAACAAGCTCTCAATGTTGCCTTCTTACGGCATCAAAGCTTTGCTCTGACTGCCAGGACATCTTCGACTAGCTTTAACACAACTTGTGAGCATCCATACGAAGACTGATAGCCTGCGCCTCCATGGCCATAATTGTGGACCACCCAGACACCATCGATCTTCTCCTTCTCGAGTCGAGCACCGCTGAGACGTACCGGTCGGAAACCTACCCCGTGGCGGATGATGCTGAGATGCTCGATACCTTTGCCGTCTGTCAAGGAAGGGCATATTTCTACGGCCCTCTTCATGATACGGACGGCCAAGTTTGGATCAGGCTGGGAGTCCCAATTACCTTTCTGGTAGCAGCCTCCCAGAAGCGTACCTCCGCCTGGTATCATCTGTCAACCAAGCAACATTCAAGGCAAGAAGTTGTTGGGGACTCACCAGCAGGCCGCTGCATCGTATAGCACACTTCGTCATCGCCGTCATCAGTTCCGGAAGTAGCATACATGACACCATCTCCTTCGTTTCTTACAAGCACTGTCTGTCCACGTGCAGGTACCATGTCTTTGTCCTCGACACCGCCAAGCTTTCCAGCTGATAATCCCGTGCAGTTGATGACTACATCAGCAGATTTACCAGATTGGTGAACCTGAGCTGCTTCAGAAATGTGCTTGAAGATGCTCCGCTTGAACATGACGCCGTTTTTAAGACATTGGGACTTCAGCCAAGGCAGGTACATTGCCGTGTCAATGCAGACCGATGTGAAATGGTTGCCATTGTCGTAGCCTGGCGGCAATTGATTGTGTGGTACGCTCCTGAACTACGATACATTAGATGGAAATGATTGGGAACTGTGGCTCATCACTGACGTCTGGGTGATCAAAGAATCAGCATTGCTCTTTGGAATGCAGACAATGAGGCGCGAGAGCTAGCTTGTACATAGAGTGCCATCGAAGCATAGCAGAGCTATGAAAGTGCAACCTACTGGGAACAAATTCTTGGAACCATGGATCTGATTTAGTGGATGCCGCCAATGCTACAGCGTTACCACCCTCAAAGTCTTTGGTACGACAATAGACACCAGCCTCTGAGACAGACTTAATGAATATTCACACAAGCAGAACGAGTAAAGACCTTGAAAGTGGATTCCGGTCTCCGGCTGGAGCCTAGCTAATTTCTCTAATTCTGTCCACGTATCGATCTCCCACTTTGCAGCCTCAGTGCCCTTAGCAGAAACTCTACAATCTTATTAGACTAACGCTTCTTATATGCTCGAAAAAGGAAGCCTGCTGCTGAGCGTATGTCAAGAGACACTGACGGCAGGTAATCCGCACCGGCCCAAGGCGATGCATATTCAATGTCGTAGTCACCAGGCATGTGCTTTGCTGCCACAGTAATCTTGTAGTTTGCGTTCCTGGAGAGCAGAAGCGCGGAAGTAAGACCCGCGACGCCCGCACTGTATCCAGCAATGGGTCAGCGAGGGGGTGGCGCCTTGGTCATCCGGTGGCTCACCCCACAACTACAATATGTGACTCCGCCATCCTGCTGCCTTGCAATAATGACAATAAATCTCTGTGATATTGACAATAAAAAGTCAGGATGACTCAATCGCCAAGAAAGTGAGCCAAAATGTGGAACTCGAGATCACAGCAGCAGGTGACGATTTAAAGACAAGGAGCCCTCGATATTTTCACCAGCACTAATCCAGAACTTGTCTCCTCAACGATCTTTACAGGCAAACACCTCTCGGGGTGTTCAAAGACTTTCAAAAACCTCTGACAATTCAGACATTGTGGGAACTCCTATTCCAAGGTTGTGTTGTGGAGTATCTTCTTAGCGTCTCTTGGCACGGGGCTTTGTGGGAGGGCCCCCTAAAATCCGCCGCTACTTCGCTACCTCGTCACAGCACGCTGCCTCACATTCACTTTCAAAAGGTGGATTGTTCTGGGGGAAATCCACCAGCCCCCTCCAGAAGTCGAACAATAGCTTCTTAGGATTCTATTCCCAGCCTCCTATATTTTGAAGTTTTTTCCCACAGATCTTTCCTCTCGCACACTGCTCATGCAGATTATTACACTTCCCTGCAATTGACAGAACACTACGTACCTCGCTCGCTGGCCTTGCTGATACATTTGCCTTGCAACCCTTGCAATCACTACAAATCTTCACGACATCTCTCTCTGCATATACAGTACTCACTCGAAATATACATCATGGGTCGCAAGGACGACCACCCATCCCTCAAGGCTATCGGTGTCTATGCCGCTGATACTCAAGGCAATGGTAGGCACATGCCCGTACTGCCCCGCCTTTCAACGCAGCTCTCAGGAACCAAATTTGCTAACACTACATTACAGGGAACTGCCTCTTCCAT
Organism: Lecanoromycetidae sp. Uapishka_2; assembly: GCA_035521555.1. Lineage (NCBI taxonomy): Eukaryota > Fungi > Ascomycota > Lecanoromycetes > Lecanoromycetidae sp. Uapishka_2. The sequence goes on from JASZXT010000098.1 coordinate 8,814, forward strand.
GCTCTCTCCGATCAATTGTATGGAGACCAATCCAAGCACGTCCAACTCCGAGATGCCGTCATCCAGTATATGACCGCGAACTCAGAACACTTCAAGTCGTTCCTTGCCGTCCATCCCGGAGGCGGACAACGTCGAAACCCGAAACGCAAGAATGCCGGAGCATTTTCAGCTCAATCCAACGCAGCTGCACCTACTGCTGATGATGTGGAAGCCACGTTCCAACGCTATCTCAAGACAATGGCTCAGGGGGGTTCTTACGGTGACAATATGGAAATTGTTGCCTTTGCCTCTTCTTTCTGTGTCAACGTGTGGATCTTTGGAGAGCAGCACGGAGAGTTTTACACCGTCGCACCACCGAAGGATGGTGGTGAAGTCACTCGCACCGTCTACATTGTTCACCACGTAAGTCCTTTGCTTTTTCGACGAAGGGATACAGCTAACTTGTTCGGCAGGCATACGAGCACTACTCCTCCATTCGAAATATTGCCGGACCTCATCAGGGGCTTCCTAATGTCCACATCGTCCAGCCATCCGCCCAAGCCGAGGCCACCATGAAAGCAGAACTCGCCAGCTATTCTTATGTGAAGGAGTGGATGGTTGAAGACGCTCTTCGATCACTACCTTACGAGACAGACCGTGCAGTTGTCGAACAGGCACTACAAGAAGCCAAAGGCAACGTAAATGAAGCGGTCACGAATCTCCTGCCATACTCGTCCCAAAGCAGTGTCAAGACAAGCGGCACGAGCTCGCCTGCTAGCATTGAGCGAGATGATGACGATGGAGACTTCGAAATGGAACAAAAGCCGAAGAAGAAACAGGATCGTCGACAGAGCCGACCTCACCCTCTCAAAAATCAGCACCTACTGACTGTCCGAACCAAGGAAGCCAGCATGCTTTCTCCAAACCCAACACAGCTCTCAGCAGCACTCATCAAGCTCAAGGACATTAAGGCTGTCGACCCAGACGAGACAGAAGAGGAGGATTGGCGTAAGGAGTCGGCCTTCAAGGACTCGGAATCTGCATCAGGCTCAACGTCAGTCTCCGACTACTCTACGAATAGTAAGGGTGAAGCAGGGCCTGTCCGCCTGAAGCTCTCTCAACCTAAGAAGCAACCTAACAAACCCTGCCCTGTCTCAACTAATTCTAGCAACCAGTCCATTGCTGGAGAGTACGACGCCGATGCTGAAAAATCTCAGCTGGCTCGCAAGATTGCCAAGCCCAGGAGGCGTCTCATCTCTGGCAATGAGCGTCTCGCAGCACAGAAGGCAGCCCGCCTATCCAACACTGCATTGCATACCACCACCAAAAAGCAGAACCAGAGCACGCCTGTCATTGACATAGGCATTAAGGTGCTCAGCATCTAGATCAATCCATACCTCATCATCGCTATCTTCCGAGCCTCATCTCACAACTCACACGCACATTATCGACAGCATAGCGGCAGGAGGAAAATCAGCGAGGAGTTTCATTTTTTGTCATTAGGCAGCATCACACGGAGCATGTACGGCATGGCATACATTGCCTTTACTGGATCAGGAAGTGCTCCGTAGTCCAGAATAGGTACCATGTTTAGCGAGGCGTCAGGTTACTGAGTAATTGGAAAGGCAGGAGAAGAGCCTCATTGATTACTGTAACTTCATATGGCGGTGCATTTAACATACGGGTGCATCATTCGTAGGATAGGAATTCCATAGAATCAATGAACATCTGTCTGAATCATACATGGCTTGAAAGACGATCCATCAGGTACTTGAAACTGCCTTTTCGCAGTGTCCAATCCCAATTGAGTTACAGTGTGATTTACTGGACCTTCGAATGGCATTACTTACCCTCTTACCCTAGCGCAGACCAGGGCTCTTAGGCGAAGTCCAGCCTGCAGCGCCAGCAGGCTGGCAGCGTGAGACTAGTGTGACGTCGTCCTACACTCACTGAGGAGTTCTTGGTCTTGAAAGTGGACCGACTACAATATTGGTGTCGACAATCCAGGGTTATCACGTTGACTCTGGTGACCACTGACCCCAGGGCCTCTACGAACAGGGAATACGAGAAAGTCAGCGGCTGAGCTGCATGCACCCCAGATTTGATCAGGTACACAGCCAATCACAGCAATGCAATGAGCATGTAGGAGCGTTGTACCTGTAAGGCCTGTTTTACTTTAGTATTAGATGCAGCTCATCAGCACCAGATGGGAATCTTGTATCGTTTAATGTGTTTTGCTTGGATGATGAAATTTGGACGGCGGAGATGAACAGATTCGAGAGCCTAGAATGAGTGCCGCTAAATTAGGGTCAAGCCACCAGTAAATGACCAATTGGGTCATCGAAACTGCCCCAGAGCCAGAATTCCCGCTTCAAAACCTCCCCCCTCAAGCCTCACGGTCATCAGTCCTCAGGAAGGATCACACCTGCTCTGCTTCACCCACGATCAACACTTCTTTATCTTCTCCCTCTACTGTCGTTCCTTAATCTTCTATATTCCTATTCAATACGATCATTATCAGGACCGGTCAAAAACGAAAACGCCCCAGACCCTTTCCCGGTCGCACCTTGTCCCGATTCTGTTATAACCTTCAGCCATTGACACAATCCAGCCATAACGGCCTTACGACAAATTACGCGCATGAAATGCCATCCTCGGTGATATCATTCTCCATCAATGCGACGTGATTCGCGAGTACTTTCGCAAATCCCTCAAGCTGTCGGCCCTTCTATGCTGGCGTCGCAAGAGGCGACGGACCAGTGGAGGAGAGGAATTACTACAAGCGCCTGAAGACGAAATGGCGATTTGGCCTTTTGGCCGCAAGAATAAGAAAACCAAACAAGCAGATCAAGCTATGGCAGCCTCACGCACTGTACCACCAGACAGAACCAGGACTGAGCCTGTTCGTGACACAAGCGACAGGAGTATTCCAACTCTAGGGCGGAAATCAAGCCGTAGAGAGAGCCTAAAGCAACGCAGACGCAGCTCTACTGGGAAGCTTACCAAATCTCAATCGAGAACCAAGATTAATGAAAAAGCGGAGATGATACCTGCTGTACCACCTATACCCCAAGCGCATAGACCAGAAGAGCTCAACGAAAAGGGTGGCTTCAACAGGTCTAATCAGCAACCTCCGAATCCTCCACAAGGCCGCGGCGACATACCATCTTACTACTTCCAGAATCCGATGTCTGCCACAAGTTTAGGACCTGAAAAGTTCAGTGTTGTACGAGAACCCCCAACATTACAGGGTAAGCGAAGTGCCAATGATCAAGGTATCATGAGGCGGAAGTCTAGTAAGAGGAAGGCAGACGATCATGCTCGCGAGCAAGAAATCAAAGCGATGAGCTCGCCCATTCCCATACCGAAACGTCCGTCTTCCCACAATCCTGGTATCATGGCCCGCGATAGTAAGAGAATACCTGGTGGTCTGAATCGTAACCTCGATAGACCAATGTCAGATGTCTCGCTGCCCATGCAAGACTCTTTGCGTTCGACGACGTCTCTCGCTTCTGACCAGCACGCTTTCAAGGTCAGTGCTTTTGACGTACTGTCTCCAAGACCTACCATTAGGTACTCCGAGAACCCACGCTCTCCATCTGGTAGCTTTGGGCCTTCGAGAACATCGACCCGAAAGGATAAGCAGCCGATGATTCCCGAAGAGAACACGAAGGCCAGTCGCAGAAGGATAGATGATCTGGCCGATGACATGGATGCTGGGACAATTAAAGAACTGATGGAGCGGGACAGGAGACGCTTGGAGAAGAAGAGGCTATCGGAACGTGAAAAGGCGGAGAAGAAACTCCAGAGAAGATCTGAAAAACAAAGGGAGCAAGAGTCCAGAAATGAGCAGGAAGCGGGCGAAGTTGATAAACAGCGAGTGAAGGAAGAAGAGGACGTTGGTCTTGGCATTGGAGGAGCATCTACTGCACCAAGACTCGTGGATACGCTACAAGAGCCAACAAGAGAGCAAGCCGTGAAAACGCCCGAGTCTTGGCTCAAGGATGCATCGAGGGAACACCTACCGCTCGAGGACCCCTTCCATGACCCTGTTGTTGGCACCTCAACATCTCATCTTGAAGCACCAACTCCAATTGATGAACCTGACGAGCCGTTCCTTGGGACTGCAAAAGAAGTCCGTCTGTCCCAAGCCAGCATGTCTCCACCAGCGTCGCCCATTCGCCACGTTCAGGAGCCATCAAATTTGTCACAATTTGCTGAGCTCGCACCCTCCACTCCCGAAGTTCCCGAAATAGTAGACCCAGATCAGAGAAGGGACTCAGATACGAGTGCTCGCTTCTCGACCAGCTGGAGGTCAATTTTCAGACGCAGTGACACCAGAGGGAAAAGAGGCTCAATGGATCGAGGACGATTTACCCCCTCCGAATTCTCAAATACCTCGAGAGAGTCAATTGCACGGCAGATGGAGGGACGGCAGATGCCCCCATCAGCGTTCACAAGAATACCGAGGGTAAGATCGGGAACTCCTGTACGCACTCAATCGAGGTTTAAGGAGGATCTTCCCGAGTTGCCTATATCACCGCCAGATTCTCGGCTGCAGTCTCCAGAGCATATAGGCCAATCCCCACTCCCAGACATCCCAGGATCCCGAGGTAATGACACCACCAATACTAGTGCACCTTTATCTGATATCCATCCCGCGTTCCGAGAGGAGGTAGCCCTGAGCCGAAATGCATCCTTACGCGCACATTCACCCGAGGTGCCGTCTAGTGCTGTATTGTCTCAGTCGCTCGCATCAGTTGATTCAGAAGGATCCTGGTTAACCGGTAGACCGGTCAAACGGACGTCTCAGCCACAGCCTCGGGAAAGTACAGGCTCATTACAGCAACGCTTACAAGACCTTGGGCAATCAGACGACGATGATGTTCCAGGCACGCCTGAAGCTGAGAAATACATGGGCAGCCTTACACCGGCACGGGAGGAACCGCCGAAAATCCCAGAACGGAAGCGGCCATACATGGGTGCCGCTACTGGCATTGGTGGCGACAGTGACGATGAATCGTCATTCCAACCCGCTCCCTTGGCCGTAGCTCAAGAAGAAGGGAAGTTTCACGCTACAATCGGCAAGCATCCTACAATCGTACGCGAAGGACCTGGGCGTCGTGTAAAATCACGAGAAGGGTTGCTGAACGACTTCCAAACCGCAGACATGGAATCCGCCGAGTCGTCGCCATCAGGCGACTCTCCAGTCAGTCCCGAGAATGCCACGTATCCAACCATCCAGCGCGCGACGTCGGTAGATATTGGCAAGGGCCATGCACGACACATCAGCGCCGGCAGCGCCAGACTGCTGAACCTCCCACCGCGATCTTCGGGCGAATTGAAGCGATTCAGCGCAGCTTCGGGGGCGTCTGGTGAGCGAAGTCCTCTCATGCCGTCGCCCAGGTTGCAAGAGACACATGACGATGATGTCGATTGAGTGCCGAATATGATTGATAGTAGTCAGACTTGTTTCTTATGTTTAGCGGTGCAAATTTCGGAGTCTGATGACAAATGGCTTCGCTCGTTACTATACCCCATCGTGTTAGAGTGGACATTGTGGTCCACTCAGTGAATATTTACCACTGTCAAGCGTGCCAGTGCTCACATTGCGGATATCGGCCCTCCTCGCGGCCTTCTTCGCTAGAGCCTCAGAAAGATGACTGATGGTTCTCGGCCGAAAAGGCTAAGAGACCTGTCAGATTTGAGATGGCACTGGTTGGAAGACGGAAGTTGTTCTTGGGATGTCTAAACACATAAAGTTACCTGACATTCGCAACGGCCAAGTCAGGCATCAAAAATGACATCGCTCGCTTTCCGAATTCATCTCACATATCAAAGGCGCAGGGCGATGGATGCTGTCGACGGTTTTTCGGGCAGAGAAGTGCATGTATCTAATTCATAATATGAAGAATGGCTTCGATAGGCCTTCCATACGCTTTGACTCTGCTACTTGTGATTGCTTCGAGAAGAAGCTTTGTGTGAGCATTTGTCAAATATCTTATTGTCATGGCGTTTAATTGATTTGAAACGATGCCGAGGTAAGCGAGATCCGAATGTCAGCGTTTTGTCTCACGTTTTCTGCAAGCTGCAGCCCATACTCCCGAGGCCATGGCTCATTAGAAACTCAATCCTTACCCTGGTTGTTCCGAACACGCCTGACATTTCCCTGATTATGCAAGATGCCTCTTTTCACTGCCAGATCTCTACCCTGGTAAGGATCTTGCATTTGCATAATCCAGTTCAATGGGAAGGATATCAAATAGATGGGTCACATGTATTCACGATATCAAATGGACAATGGGCAATATTCGAAATTCTAGTAGCGACTACGATATCCTCTCTCGCGTGTATTTGTGTACAGTACTCGACTATCCAGGTAGGATAGGCTCAAAGAGAAGGGATAGTGTAGAAGTATGACTAATCATCACGGTAAATGATTCAACCAATGCCAATGATGGTTGAAGATGCCTTATGAGATAGTGAGACAATTCCAAATATCCCTGCATCGCCCCGCTCCGCCTGCTGCGCACCTATTGCATTATCAATCTCTCTCAAAGCCTACACATGCGTCATCTCATAGCCTACCACTAATTAACTCTAACCCACCACACACCTACAATCACTCACAACCATCTACGGCAGAAAATAAATCTCGCTTCAAATCAATTACACCGAGTCATAAATTGTGATAAATAATCCTGAGGAATTATTCCAAATCATTCCATTCGCGCTTCTTCTGTTTGATTAGGAATTCCCTATTTAACCAGCCAACAATCCCCCCGGTCATTCTGGCATCCTTCAACCTCCTCCGCAGAACAGCAATACTCAGTACACGAACAATTACCACCAGTCCCACAGTCATATCACAGCCATTCGCACCTTTACTACACAGTAAACACTTTCAGACTACAGCAGCTAAGATGGGTGTCCACAACATTGACAGGTATGGTTGAGATCGTACACCCCTCCCACCATCTGCATTTTCGCCTCCTCCAACACCAGCAAGAATCCAGGACATGACCAAGACTTGCAATGCCACAATCTCTACTTTCCAAAACCCTCTACTAACACCTCCTCCCCCTCCCCAGCATGGCCGCCTACAAAGAAGCCATCAGCGCCTCCGGCGTCGCCGTCATCGACTGTTTCGCAACCTGGTGCGGACCCTGCAAAGTCATCGCCCCCAAAATCGTATGTCCCCTCCTCCCCTCCTCCCTTTCTCAACACCAACTAACCCAGCCACCTCCAAAACAGGTCGAATTCTCCAACACCGAATCCCTCAACCAAAACGTCAAATACTACAAAGTCGACGTCGACGAAGTCCCCGATGTAGCCCAAGAGCTGGCCGTGCGTGCTATGCCTACGTTTATCGTGTTCAAGGATGGAGAGATTGAGGAGACGATTGTGGGGGCTAATGCGAAGGCGTTGGAGGCGGCGATTAAGAAGGTTATGGCTTAGGTTGGGTGTGTCGTGAGAGGCCGAGGGGGCTGCTGAGGTGGGAAGATTCGTTGGGGTGCTTGCTTAAGAGTTCAGGGGAGTGGGTTGCATAGCATGAGCAGTGATGGAATTGAGTGCTTGAGAATGTGGCTTTTGTGTTGGAGACTTGTGCATGTATTTCTGCATGGATATGTCTTTGGTTTCACGTTTGGTCACACTTCGCTACGTTGTTCTAACTCCCTCCTGCTTTTCACTCTCTCTCATCATCACCATCCGCTGGTCATGAAGCTCACAACTGCTATTGGTGTAGGCCTCATAAGCTCGCCCCCAGAATACCATCTCATCCACTCCATCTCACCTCTCACAGAACCCACCTCCTCACCCATACCTCTCCACAACCCTCTCCCTTCAAAATCTCCCCCTTTCCAAATCTCGCGTTAAGGTGGCTTGTATCATAACACCCTCAATCAACCGCATACAGTGGTTGATACGTCCACCCTACTTATCTTTCCTTCTCCAATATTACCCCAAAATTCCATCTCCCAAAAGACAACTTCTAATAAACCTCACCAATCTCCCTCCACATTAATCACGTAGCGTCTCCAAGATCCTTTCCCTAGTATCTATCTACCCGCCCTGCATCTCCTCCTTATACTCCCCTATACCATAACCCTCAGAATCAGTAAGGTATCTCTCTCCTTATCAAATGCGACTTATCAACCCTCAAAAACCTAACGTACCTACTTAATCAGACCTGCCACCTGGGAAATCACCATCACTAGCAGCACCACCACATCAAACACAGCAAGACACAGCAGACACAGCCAAAAGAGGGAAAAAAACCCCACAAATCCTCTGGCCAAAACGTATATGATTGCAATTTATAAATAAGCAAAAAACACACACGGAATTATATACAAATAAATACACATACAAAGAACCATCCAACCAACTGTTTATCTGACGGAAACCAGGAAAAAGAAAAGAAAAGAAATAAAGACCGAAAATAGTCAAATATACATACAAACATCTAAACTCTCAACGCTCCACCCGCTTTTAGCGCCCAATTTCTTGCTTGATTTGGCGACCTGGTTGCTGGTTGGAGGAGGGTGCTTGGATCTAGTAAATAGTAAGAGAGTGGTGTGTAGAGTGGTGAGGAGGAATATTGGGGTAGAGAGGATGGCGGTGATGGTGTTGAGAAGGAAGAGGGGGAGGAGAAAGAAGGGGAGGAGGGAGAGGATTATTGATCATTAATCATTTGTCAGGTAAGAGATATGCGGTTGAGGATTTATTGGATATGAGGAGGTGTGGTGTGTGTGAGGAGGTGTGTGAGAAGTACAGAGAGAGGGGAGGGGGTAAGGGCGATTTCGGATGGAACGAGGTTAGACGCTGCTGGTTTTGCTGGGGGTGATTAAGGTCATGCATGAATGTACTGATTACCCTCGATCCCGATCACCTGAGCTTGAATATTTGTGGGGGATGGAGAGAGGTCGATGCGTTGAAGTGAGTTGGTCTGGTAGATTGGCAACGACGGCTGAGGAGATTGAATTTGTTTGTGGGGCTTCGATGGTAAGGTACCTTGGCTTTTTCGGTTTAGAAATTTGAGTTTTGGTTTGGTGGACTGAGGGTGGAGAGGTATGTAGGGACAATCGAGGTGAATGAGACAGTGGATGTGTGGAGAGTGGGCGAATTCATTCTCGAGAAAGGGACATTTTGACGCTACTTGATCAACGTGAGAACAAATTCAGTGAAATGTGAATGAAAGCATTTGACCGTAATTTACTAGACAATTTAGGCAAGCGAAGACTCGGGATCTGTATGGAAGCCCAGCCAGGCAGCTCACGCCTCAAAATGAGACATAATATCGATCCAAACCTTCTCTAAACATTCGCTCAGAAATGCACTCGTACGGCCCATCGTCCTTTCCATAGAGTCCTGTTTGTCCATAGGGGCCTTTATTCGAATATTTCTTCTCACGCGGCCATGCTCCGTTGGAGAGCACTTCTGCCATGTCAAAATTCCCATGGACGAGAGACTGCCGAGGCTCGAAGATCAAATTACCTACAAAGATCTCGATATCGAGCTCCGTTCCGTCTCGCTCCCGCAATGACATGAGACAGCGGGCTTGGTCGAGGATTTGCCAAAATTTATCTTGTGATCCGGAGGTGAATTTCAAAGATAGAGGATGATGGCCGCAAACGGTAGTGGTGCGGACTTGCATTTCGCCGCACCATTTGACGGAGGGATCGGAGAAAAGGCTCTTGCATAGTGAGGGTAATGTGAGTGACAGGTTCCGGAGACGAGGGCAGTCCAAGACCTTGGGGCAGAGATGCTCTTTGCGGCCACGTAGTACGGTTGGATCAGGATGGGCGAAGCCGTCAGCAGAAAGCGGTGAATGCTCTACGACCTCCAGCGTTGCGTTTGAAGAATCGGCCAAGGTCCCAATACCGTCAATGGTGACTGAAGCTGTACCAGTGACGTGGATTTCACGTAGGTTGACAGCAGAATGAGAAATAATGACGAGATATTCATCGGTAAAGGGCATGAAGTTGGAGTTCCCAAATAGTTTCAAGCGTCTGAGGCTGCTGAAGTCGACTTTGGAGGAATTGAGTGGCTTCTTGTCGATTTGGTTTGCAGCATTGTCTATTTCGGACTGCTTCAGATCCACAGCAAGAAACTCCAAAGAAGATATACTATGTCCCTCCTCGTTCCTTCCAAGCAGTCGTGCCCAGTCCTCTTCATCTCCGTATCGTAACGTCGTCCAAGGGACCGTCAAGTAGTCGATGTTGCTGCAACGGCGAAGGATGTTGAAGATCATTGCGTTCGTTTCTGCACCGTAGTATCCGTCAAAAACAATCCTACGCACGCATGATGCAAGCTTTGGATTGCTTTCGAATAATTGATCTGTTTTCCTCATAGAGTGGTAAGGGTCACGGTAGACAGCGATGCTTGAAGGATTTGCTTGAACAACGTCAAGAGTTCGGGATTGCGCCCATCTGTCACAATAGTGAGTGTCGTTGCACAACATTGCTAGAGTATGTATGCTCACCTTTCACTGCCTCTCCATCGAGTAATGTACAGATTCTCTAGGGCATATTCCGAAGCCCAATCATGCCATTGTCGACGGACCTGACGAATCGAATCCGTTGCAATCCACTTCAAAGTATCCGGAGATAGCTGGCCTCTGATTACACGTTGCAGTCGGGCATCCTGCAAGGGTTCTGGGGCCTGACTGAGGCCATACGCGTAACGAGGACCTTGCTGTATGTTGAGCTCTGTGGCTTCTTTCAAGATGGCAGAGAGGATTTCATAAGGGAGGTGAGTGATATTCGTTGACATTTCTTTGTCCTCGTATATGTGTCAATGGCAGGACGCTTTAGAAGTGGTCTCTCGTGGATATTGTGAGGGAAACTCCAAGTTAGCAGGATTCAGTCTGGTTCTATATCTTCTGATTTGCAATCCGTATCATCTCTTGCACCACTTCCACCTTGCAGGCTCTGCAATATCATGAGATCCATTATTAGCCTATACTTAGAGCATTCGTGAAGACAAGATTTCAATGTTGTCGACAATTGACGTAAAATGGGGGTAATAGTGCCTCGTCCGCGGAAGAATGCATTGGCTGAGGGGCGCTGACGGAAATAGCAGGCTTGGCACTAGAAGGTGACAAAAATCTGATTAGGTAATCTGCCCCCATCGCCTGAGCCCTGCCGCTTGAGCAAGCGCGCCGGGTTGAATAGTTCTAGGGGTAGTGCCGGACCCGATCTAGGTGATATATCACCAGGTCGAGGTAATACACGCTCTCGCCTTCCCAACTAACTCACCTAACCCCTTACGCTCGAATATAAAGATAGGCGCTCGCCCCTATACAGCCTATTCTAGCTGGGCTCCAGAAATGGCTGCTAAGGCTACTGGGTTTCGCGACGACGGAAGAACTCCACGATGACCCCATCGCAGCCATTTTTGCGCCACCAGTATTCAACTTCTTTCTTCTTTAGGGATGGATCACCAATGTAAAGGTCCGTGAACTCCTGAATCATAAGCCAGCGTGGAGAGGCCGGGTCTTCCTGTCTGAAAAGCTTCACTTGGCGGTAACCATCAACTGATGTCAGATAGCGATAGCGCTTCACCAGGTCCTTGAGTTTTTCCTCTTCCTTCTGGGCTGTGAGGTCTTGCCTACGTGGAATCTGGTGAATGAAGAGGTACGGTAAGAGAGTTGAATCGACTACACAGCTCGTTAGCAGGCTCCAGAGACTAAGCTCAGTACGTGTATCCTGATGAAAACATGATTGTGATACCACTCACGGCTGTATGAAGACTCAACATTGGACTCGGGATCATCTGCTGCTAAGGCGTTGTCATATGCAACCCTTACTTCTAGCTGGCTATAAAACCTCGATTTTGCACCACGGACACAATCTTCTATATCGGCCTTCATCCAAGCATCGACATGTTCGGTATAGAACTCAGCTTCTGGGTCCTGATCGGGATCGAAGTCGTCCGTATTTTTGACATCTCCATTATCTCCGAAGTCTGATTGGTCGTCATCGTCCCAGATGAGAGTGTCCGGATCGTGGTCATCGGGAAGCTGAGGCAAGCCATCATCCTGCAGGACTGGCTGCAACTCTGGGGGCAGGAATGGACTGGGCGAGCTCTCCAGCTCCTTCTTCTCTGCGACCTCACGGGCCTTAATGGCTTCTGCAAAGTTTACTCTGACAGCAGCGCCGTTCATGATCACATCTCTCGGCACCTGTGGGAGAGCTTGTAACACGCTGGTAGCCTTGGACTTGAATGTCGGCAGATCATTAACGAAGGCTAGGGCAAGTCCTGACAGCGGCGCTGGTGACTCAAACTGCAAAACATCGTAAAGTCGCAGCTTTCCCTGCTTGCTCCTCACCAGATACTTAATGGCTGACACTGCTGACAATTGCGCGTGGACGGCGAACGGCCTTGCTGATACATACAAAAGGCCACTCATGATGGTGCAGAAGGATACCAAAGGTGGCTGTGATGTCGAGGGCCAACACAGTAGTAGCTCAGTGTTAAAGACTACGTATGCCAGTCATGCATGCTGACAGTGCCAGCTGCCGAAACCCGAACGGATCATCCTGATCAATGATGGAACTCACCACCAAACAGAAGACAGATATGTGTTTGTCAGCCTTGAGAATCGTGGACTTGCAACTAAAGATGCGGGGTCGGTATCTGGGGAATAGATGTTGTACAAAATTTGTCGGAGGATGCTGAACCAAAAAATTATCGGATTTAGCGTGTGCAAAATCTTCTGCAATCCTTGGCATTGGCGATCCCCACCCCTACACACGTACACAGAAGTCCTACCTTCCCAATTATATAGAATTGATAAATATCTTATATAGAGATCTTTTAGAGCTATCTAATGCGACTCTAATAAGGGATAAATTAGAATAATTCGATAACAAATAAGTGAGTTATACGTAAAAGAAAATTCGTGAAATAGTGTTCCGCCGCAGGAATTCTTGGCTACAGAAAGATGCAGTAAAACCTAGAAATTTAATTTTTAAAGCTTTACCATCGTAGTAACTAGATCTAAAAGATCCGTTTATAAAGTAATCATTAATTCTTTATAATAAGGAAGATAGGACTTCTATGTACGTGTGTAGGGGTGTGGATCGCCAATGCCAAGGATTGCAGAAGGTAATTTGCTCTCACTGCCACTTTTAGCCTTGGTTTAATGTGAGTAGTAGTGAATCTAAAGCATCTATTTAGCTGTGTATTAACGGACAAAATGTCTGTGCGATCACCATTCTTCGTCCAATCATGACCGCTCAAATAGACCTCAGTGACTTCACCTACACGCTTGGAAGACCAACCATCGTTACGGATCTAGAACCTCTTCTCGGCATCACAATTGCCTACCTACCTGTCTTCTCGCCTGCTTCTAAAGAGACTACCCAAAGAAGAGAAATCGTCTCGTAACGTCATTTCGAGTAGTTTGCAGAAGGTTCGCAACAAAAGATCAAAGATTCCAACGTTTCGAAGAGTCGACGATTCTTACCTCCTCATTGATCTTGAGGGAGTTAGGATATAGTACTTTATAACTGGCCCGACTATTTATCAAAACGCCTTATTCGGGGATCAACCTATGGATTTGAATGATGAGGATGATGGGAACCACTTGGACTCGCCAAAACAACAGAACCTAATTAGCCACAATGTCTCACTTCAAAACAACGGCGCGATCGGCGAGATATGTGTGATAGTAGAAGGAGCAGCAATGTCTCAATGGGAAAAATTGAACTCGACGTCAGTGAACACCATTAGAGGGGAAATCTTGCTTTCAAATGACTTCGTGTACAGCATTATCTGGGAATAAGGGGATCTCGTCGTGACTTAGTGACCATGAAAGGCCGAGAGCTATGTGAGAAGCTGTATTTGCGATTTGGGTCTCCTACATATGAGTATGAGAGCAGATACGCAGGTGCCTCACATGGTCGTTCTACGTTGATGGAGATGTAAAAAAACTTGCGGCGGTCATGCACACTAATTTCCCAGTACCATGATCAATCTGCTTGTTATACACACTAGCATTCGTAAACCATACCTACCTTATTTTGGACCTACTAGCTAGAGAGCTTTTGACTTCGCACCTAATCTCGAACACGGCCCCGCATTCACCAACTCCCTCTAGACCTTGGATTTCCATATCGCGCATGTTGTATCGTGCGGGAATCACACCTCGAGGATTGAATCCAGCGGTAGTATAGCGGACTATACAAGTACAACAGTTCACCGTGTGAGCCGTGCCAACATACATGAGCGGGGAAGGTCTACCACATGGCTTGAAATTGTCCATAAGTCTTCACCAACAACCTTATGACGTCGAAGACGCTGATAACGTGTATATAGAGGCTGTCTCTCTTGAAGGGACGCTTCATTGGGCATTACCTACCCTTAGTCAAGTAACGAGCGAGAACTTTGATCCAGTAAATCATTACCATACCTCAGTCTCTAGTTCTCAACCGTACTCCGAAGGATCAGTCCGACTGAACACCATGCATCTAAGGATCGCAGCGATATTGACATCTTTTGCCTCGTTCCTTATCCCTGGGTACGTGTTTTTACAGCCTTTCCCACCTGTGTAATGGTATTGCTAACTGCGAGGAAGAATCCACGGCCAAAGTTGGAACGATGGTTATGGGGAAATTTCAGACGGCTATTGGTCCTTCGTCATTGCAAACGGCTTGGAAACTGTAAATATAATCCCAAAATTCTCATAATCTGATGCTGATACTTAGAATTAGGATGCATCGATAGAACTGCACTTCCAAGACGGTAGGATGATTCATTACGACCTGTGCGGTTACGGCGGCCCCGGCGATGGTATGCCAGGATCATGGTATCCCATCGATTCGCAACTGCCACATGTGGTCTCGGTCCTGGTGGGGACCGATGACCCTGATTGGAACTCGCCATTCTGCGACGGCGGTTTTGGTGATCCTGATGGATTCGATGTCACGTACGGCGATCAATACATTGATGTTGCCGTCGACAGTCGGTGCGGCTCGATCACCAGCAAGATTCATAGTGAGACATTGTTAAGGTGGCGATGCATTGTAGGGCGCTAGATCTGAAGTATCGATGACGAGAATTCTCGTAGGGGTTGATAGCAGGAGATGACGTACAATGTAACGTAACCTTGGCCGTTCGCAAAGCAACTTGATGGATGGCTCTGTCACGACCAGACATATCTTGGTTTGTGCGATGGTAAATTTTCTGAGATTCGAGAGTGTTCTGTTCATTTTAGTCATGCGAACAACCAAGTATTCAGATCAGATGACAGGGCAGACCCTCTCACTAGGAATGAATCTCAATCATCCTCATTCTGAGAGCAACACTTTCATTATAATTTTCGCAAAGATGATCAATCGCTCTCGGTCTGTCATAAGTGACGGATCCTCGAAAGCGCAACACCTGAACCGATCACTGACGAAAGTATCACACGACAACCCTTACAATATCAAGATTCCGCTGCAATGGCTTTGTCAAGGACTGATCACGACTGTATTGGCAACGCTGGCAAAACCCAATGATAGACAACCTCTTCATATAATGATTCAATTGTACTCAGATACGTTTGGCCTGGTACCGTACGATGTTATAGCTTACTCTATACCTCGCTAGAGTCGTGCTCTGTGACTGGAATATAATTTACGCTAAAACAGCGGTAATCAGCCTTAATGTTTACCTCAGTAACGATAAGATACTACGCGTTGGAACTATAGGACGGGAACCTTGTCCCTGACCTCGAACACGGCCCCGCATTCACCAACGCCTAAGTCTTCATAGGACTGAGGGACCTTGTTGTTGTCACCGTTCCCCCCACCTTGACGTAATGTAACATATGTACAGTATGAGGACACACGGATGTCGGGAAAACTTGGGTCAAGTGGATGATATTGTCGCAAGACGATTCTCACTGTGTAAATAAGTCTTATGTCATGGATTTATCGAGAGGTTGCTGTCCGTTGTATTATGCTTGGCTTCTCGACTGTATTCGCACGGCTAATAAAACACTATGATCAGAAACCGAGGGAGCCTCTCGATAGATCTATTGTATTGTACTTAGATACATCTGACCCGGTACCGTACGTCAACAAAGCTAATCGTACCTCGCTAGAGAGTGTACCATACTAGAACCGAAATAGGATCTACGCTAAAATAGCAGTGAAGAGCCTTAATGTTTCACTTAGAAACAATAGGGTAGATAGCGCAAGCATAGGACGGGAAACTTATCCTTAAGTGCCTCACGACGTCATAGCGTTACCCACGCTTCAAGAATCGAACAGCATTGATGAATATGATTCCGAACATCTCAGCCCCTTTGCTATGGCCATCCATGACAATCGAAGTCTCAAATCGCACCGAGCTTTCGTAAGGACACTCCACGTGTGCTTATAGTTTAGTGTTCATAGCCAAAGGAAGGTATCTTATTAAGCAATGATACTAACAATCACTGGCTAGACTCTCCGAGTAACAACCTCGCCAAGTAGAACTATACTCTCCGGGTGTGCTTTCAATCTCAAGCTTTTCCTCCGGCATCCATTGCATAATTGTACGGATCAAGGCCACAAGGTGCTCGTCGTAAGTTTCTATCCTATCTGACAGGATTGAATCTCCTAGATTGAAGACCTCCAATCTGCGGAGCATAGAGTGCTTGCCTAGCGTCTGCCCCGCGATTTTCCAGCCTCAATCATTGATCAGGTAGATTTGGCGAAAGCTCAATTCACGCAAGGTACAACAGTGGGTCAGACATAGATCCTCCAGAACCTCCAATGGACATTCAAGCTCTTCCAGATGAAGTACCTTGAGACGGGGCCAATGCTTGTCTGAAAGGACTGGCATCATAGCTGCTGCTTCAGTCACGGCGATGTATTCTAATTGCTTGGCATTTGTGAGCACTGTTTCTAGGCACTCGTCGACGTGCTGCTTCACGTTATCGAAAACAGTCCCGTCGAATCTATAAAAGTCAAGATCTGACTTGACAAAGAGTCGGGTAAGATTTTGCGCAAAATGGCACATTGTTTTCAATACGACCTTGTCCATATCGAAGACAGACAAAGGAATCTTGGACGAAGGGGTCCCCAAATGTAGCTTTTTAAATCTTCTCGAGGTTTTATCAAGCGCTCGAAACAGGTTAAAGATACCGCGCGTATCCGAGAGAACCTTTGCTTTGCCCATATCATCAAAAATAGAGCCTCGGTCATACTGCCACCAGGTGGGTGCAATGGCGTTGCCAAATGCCTTAGCGGATTGGTGCTCATACCAAACGTGATCTCCAAAGCTATGAGTATAAGCTTGGCAATGCAGAACCCCTCAGGCAAAATTGTCTCTTCTTCGAATGCGAAATAATTATTTGCTGCCTGCGAGCGGACTTGCTGCAGTAAATCTATTTCATTGTTACTAGACCGCAATCGCGACTTAGCTCCATTTCATTAAAGTGTAAAAGGCAAAGGAGACCAGAGCCAAGGTACAGATGTAGTACATCGAAGTGCGGACTTATGAGCATACTGTAGTATTTTCACTTCTGTGTTGTTTCTTTTCGTAAAGAATGATTTACTTGATTTTATCTCCGAGTAGATACTGTAGCTCTCCGCGTTAGACGCCAAAGTCTGCAAAAGGAGCGTTAACTGCTAAAAACCCCGACTTCGCTGAACCTGTTCCCTTGCCTCCTGTCATTCGTACGTCTCTCGCAACATCGAAAATACAAAGCAACAACAAAGTCAACCCATCAGTCTTCCACATCAAAATGCAAATCCATGCTGTTGGTTTCCGTCATTCTTCACCCCTCAACCGCAATGCGGTCCATTGGAAAGAGTCACACAGTCAGCCGAGCCGCAAGTAGCAGCCAAGGCCCATGTACCCTCATCACAAACAAGCTATATTGGGGTAACCCCCCAAACCAGTCAGCCAGCACTTTTTCTATCTCTGCCAGTGATCTATTCCTACATCATCTCTCCATCCAGAAGCCAAAAATAGGCAAGGAGGAGATGTAGTTGCAGAGTGGACAGAAGTTGAACTTACAATCTTGGTGTTGGCGCAATTGCACTTGTGATTTCCATCTATGCCGCATGCATTGCCTATGACTGGGCAGGTGGGTCCGCCTCCCTGGCTGTTCTGTGGAAAGGGCGCTGCAACGGGGTTGGGCGCTGGCTCTGGGAAGGCCTCGGGCGCCGCAAAGGGTGCTGGGTTGGCAATAGGTTCGGGTAAGGCGAGGGTGAAGGAGAAGATTCCGAGCAGATGGAGGAGATTGATTGAGGTACGCATGATTGCTTGTGGTGGTAGCTTGAGGGGGAAGGAAAATGAGTTCTGATATTCTTGTGGAAGATGTGTATTGGGAAACATGGAGTTGGGGAGATGACAGCGTTTAAATAGCAGGAACGTGAAAGGATGGGAAGACTAGGGAGTCCTCAGAAGAAAATCCGGCTATCCTTCACAATCGTGACGGAGCTCGCAAGCATCGCTCATTTGGGCGAGCCGATACCATCAGATTCCGGCTAAGTTTTCATGCAAATGTTATGGTCTGCTGCGCGGGAGTGTCACTATTGGCAGCCGTCTGGAGAGTTGTGGATCATCTCGCCTACCCTCTCGGAAGCGTTTCTGAAAATTGCTATGAGAAGAACCATTCTTATGCCTCCAGCTCCGGTTTGGTCGACGTGTGGAAGCGTGATTGATCCAAGTGACATGAGAAATATGGAAGTGATCCTTACCAAGCATATACTAAATGCTGCAATCATCATTACTAATGATACTGGCGTGAGTCAATATCGAAGTCACTCGTCGGACAATTTACAACAAGCACTTGATGGTCAATGCTGGCAAAAAACCATTGGTGGCAATTATGGAATCTCGACATCACACGTTTTCAATTCCCATTCTCGGCTCAAGCCGCGAGAAACAATGCGAGTGATCTTGCGGTGTAGTAGGATCCCTCGCAAACAAGATCGGCAGCCGTCAAACAGTCTACAACAAGCACTTGATGGTCAATGCTGGCAAAAAACCATCGGTGGCGATTATGGAATCTGCAGAATTGATAAGTCGACTAGCAGCTTACCAATCATAGAGATTTCAAGCCATTGCTACCAATAAGACTAGACCGTTCGATCAAAATGATGAGTCATCATTGGCGTGAGATGCGGCTATTAATCCTCCATTCGTCCATTCGTCCCTTCGCTGAAGAAGGTCAGTCTGTGGTGTGGACGATGTCTGAATTTTGAATTTTCTAGCTGCGAAGAAAGCTATGTAGACTGAAAGCTAGCCGGATATGGCTTAGAGCCAACCGGTATTGGTTGCGATACGCTTTTTTGCCTCCCTCATCGTCTAACCGTCCGACGCAACGAATTCGCGTCATGATTGTGGAGAACTTACCCAACGTGCTGGAGGCATGTTCTGGCCACTTTTGTAGAAATCTTAATCTTGGTCATCGACGAGCAACTGCGTATTCAATATTCCAATGCTGGGCTAAGATGCCGAAGGAGCAACCAAGGCAAAAAGGAAATCTGAGCATATAAACTATGCCGATGAATGAGACATTACCATTGCTCTTTCGCACAGGCACATCCACGCTTCTCCAGAAGTGCAGTCCTATTTCCCTGCCGACTTTCTATACACAATATATATACATCGCACATGAATCACATCATGCCATCCCCACAGAACGCCTCCCAAACCCCTCCTCTCACTGCCCTCCATTCGCCCTCGCCATATCACTCCGCGGCAACTGCCCCTCACTATTATCCAACTTCTTCTCAACCTCCATCTCCTTCTTCACATGTCTCGAAGTCGAAATACTCGGCGCCGCTGGCCCCAACTCTGGATCCGGATTCGCACTCTCGTATTCCAGCGATTTGACAAGCTTGTAGAGAAGGACTGCAAATAGGGAACCGGCGATGGGACCGACCCAGTAGATCCATTGCGTGGAGTGGAAATGGTGGATTGCTACTGCGGGCCCGAAGGAGCGGGCGGGGTTGAGGGAGCCGCCGGTCCAGAAGACGCCTGTTTAGATAGAAAGATTAAATCAGCCTAGGGATCGATTATGTGTGGGAAGTGGGAGGGGGAGGAGTTTCACCGGTGAGTTCGGCGATGAAAAGACTTAGGCCAATGCCGACTGGTGCGATGAAATTCCCAGTGTGTTTTTCGGCGGCGAGCATAAAAATTGTGAAGACGAGCTGCGCTGTGAGGATCATTTCAATGATGACTCCTTGGGCGACTGTAGTACCACCACCAAGAGTTGTGCTGACGGCCAGGGAGCCTTGAAAGAGAGCTTGCACGATGTAGGCTGCTACTATCCCGCCGACGATTTGGATGATAAAGAGGAGTATGCCGCGAACCCAGGTTATGGCGCCGATAAGGACCATGCCGATTGTCACCTATGGAGCACCAGATTGAGTCATGCCCTGTCTCGAAATCTGTTGGGGGGGGGGGAGGAAAGTGACGTGGGCACTCACAGCAGGATTGAACAAGCCCCCACTTATCCTAAAGAATACCCATGCATTGACAGCCAGCGAGAAACCGAAGGAGAGACTTATATATAGCAGTTCCGACGGGTTTTTCTGCTGGACTGTTGTCACGACCGTTGTCCCGGTGTTGGTGTTTGAGGAGATGTTGGCGACTTGAGTTCCTGCGAACGCGAAGAAGAGGAAGGAGATTGTGCCTATGAATTCGCCTATCACCGCGACGGTGTGCCCGCGAATGGTCACAGGAAGGCGGCGGAGGAGAGTCCGGAGGGGCTTGTCGAGCGTTGCTGTGGGGGCGTCGGTGTTCATGGTGGAGAGTTGCGCGCGAGGACGCGCCTGCGTTGGGGCGGTGGGGAAAGTAGGAGCTGGGGACGAGAGCAAGGATGTAGGAATTTAACGGAGGTGATTATTTGCTATATTCGCATTGCACACGAGAAGGCATATGGCGTCATATTGACTGTGGAAGGAGCGTTGAACATTTACAAACAGTGAATAAAATTCCAACAAATGAACGCGACAATAGGCTTTCTTGAGCAAAATCTAATTGCGTAGATTCGAGATCTCGTCATCCAAAACAGGCTT
The DNA here is from genome assembly GCA_035521555.1 of Lecanoromycetidae sp. Uapishka_2. Lineage (NCBI taxonomy): Eukaryota > Fungi > Ascomycota > Lecanoromycetes > Lecanoromycetidae sp. Uapishka_2. The sequence continues at coordinate 29,807 of JASZXT010000098.1, forward strand.
GCTTTCCCTAGGCATATGCCGTAGTACCATACTTCTCTAAGGTACTATTGGTGGCTAGTCTTGCTATTGGTCCACGAAAGTCGAGCACGTTGACGGAGTCATTGCTCCAAAGGTCATCTTTCTGAACCCATGAGATGGGTACTTCGCTGTGCCCCACAAAGCGATAGCACATCTGAGAGAAAGCCGTGACCAAACAGGACCATCTTTCCTTACTCCGCGCGCAGTGCGTGGCTTGGATTTGAGTGGTGAGGTCTCGAAATTGTTGTTGTTGGAGGTCGGGGATTTAAATTGAATCTTGCAGGTTCGAGCGTGGCGTTTGTATCTAACCAGATGCAGCCAGAGCTGGATGCCTGGATGTAGGCAAGCGTTGACTCTAAATACAAAAGAGACATAGCTTCCGTTAAACTATCCAGGGATCCGGCAGATGCTGCCGATCTGGTCTAGAATCTTTCCCTGCTTTGCATTCCCTTGCATGAGCAAGCATGAGGTAATTCAGGGCAACTCTAATACGTAAATATATGCGTACGAACATCCTTGGGGCTTACATGAGAGGCTAGTCTTGACTTCGTTGATTGCAAAATATCATTGAATGATTAGAGACCATCATGGTCAATCGAGAAACAACGAGGTCCATAGGTAATCAGAGAGTCGCTTTGGATACTCAGGCAAGATAGTGAACCATATGTTGGTAGATTCTGTCAAAGCAGTACAGTGCAACTAGAGCCTAACCAATACTCTCATGGCAAGAAATGCAATAGCAAACATAGATCATCAAATGACCCGAGCAAGTAACCAAAACCTTTCGCAAGCCCAATACTTACACCTGATTTCTCGTTTCAACCACAAACAACTGCCATAATCAATGTATCACGCCCTCAGCAAGGCCGTCAGGGGACAAATTATTGGCACCAGTACCCTCAGGTAATGTCGATTGACCATTCGTAGCATCAGACGCCACCTCCCCAGAGCAAAGACCAGCGGGGCAATTCAACATCTTGATACGAACGCACTGCTCAAAGTTGTGAGGGTTCTCAATCGTATAGCATCCCGCAGTTCGCCCATTGCTTACACCAGGAGTCCCAATACCCTCTCCGGTTGTACTGGCAAATGCGCTATAATCATAGTGATTGCAGGACGTCGGATTGTCGATGGCACTCTTGTCTTTGTCCATGGCCGCCCCAGAATTCGCGGATGCGGTGCTGAAGTCGAGCTGTTCGGTGTTAAGGAGATCGCGCGAGAGGCGGTAGGAGCGGATGACTTTGGCGTAATTGGTCCCGTAGATCATGTTTATTGCCCAGAAGCCGGGGGTGCCGTCAGGGCCTGCTGCCTGGCATTCGGCGCCGCTGTAAACGGTGATCGTTATTGGCACCCGTTTCGAGAGGCTTTGGTTTGTTGGAATTGAATTTGTGAGGGTGTTGGCTGCTAGGAGAGCTATAAGGATGATGTATCTCATGGTGAGTCTGCCGCGAGAGAACGCCTTGCCCCACACAGAAGATAGGGAGTCCCAATGACCAGTATATGATGATTGGAAAGGAATGGTACTCAACTTTCCCCGCTAGGAGTCCCGTTGGATTGAGGACAGAGGACAGATTTGTGCTTGGGAAACGTGTTTTCGATACGCGTGATCCAGATTGTTGCTTTACTATGACTCTCAACGTCAAATTCAAATTTGGGACAATTTTTCCATCAGTCGTTCATTCGAGCTTGTTTTGTGACAAAGCAATCCAGAAGTCTGTTCGAGGCATCAATGACCGGCGCAAGTTCCTTTGTCAATCCTCTTTGGCCCTATCTCAAATTGGCCAAGGTCTCCCGTGAGAAGATTCGCCCTTGATGAAGGGGACAAAAAATCAAAGAGGTGAACAGGATGCTTTCAACAGAAAGCTGTCTTATTGTAATTGCCGATTGTTTGTTTCAGCAATGCCGATTGGTCTTTGTTCCTTGTGCAACGTTTTGCCTTGACAGGTGTGAAGTCGTGCAGACACACTGTCCTACAGTTCCTCAAGATTCAAATTAGCACATTGGCAACTCGATAACTATTGCTCACAGCGCAGTCGGAGTATTTAAGTACCTGTTCCCAATTAAAACCCAAATATCATCTATCTTGAAGGCAGTCCTACCTCACGAACTTCTCATAGCCGAACGCGATGACACAAACATTTTTTGACAAGTTGGAGGCATGGGAGAATTCAGCAACTCCGTGCGATTCCCCCGCTTGTCCCATGAAGTCAGCCCACAGTCAAGGTCGCTATCTCCACAATGGCAAGCACAATCGCCACAGCCCAGTATTTGGCTCCTGCAATCCACCACCGGAGGTTTGGCAAGCGTATGACCGAAAGAGGGCTGGGAACGGTACTGTGGAGGATTCAAAAGTGGTTGATAGATTTCGCGAGTCCCATGTATTCCAGGGCCACGGCAGCTTTGGAAACGGAAGACCTGGAAGACGCCAGTGGCGTCACGTGGAACAGACATCATCACCCTAAGGGCTGACACGGTCAGCAGTCCCCACCAGGATGAATTAATAATGCTTAAAATTTTGCTTTCGTGGTTCCCCTATCACGTGAGAATGAACACAATCACCCGTGCAGTCTTTGAGTAGTGCAAGCCACTGCTGCAGTGTGCTCATCTGTCCCTTTTCAGTCATCTAACGTTACAAATCTACACCACCTAGCCACCACTCTTCCCACTTCAATGGTTTTTCCAGCCCATACCCTCTCTCCGCCCCTAACGCGCACACTGCCACTCAGAAGCGGTACCTGCTCCTTCCAGGGGTCATCGAATGCTTCACCCTCCTGGTTCATATCCTCATCGTTATCCCTGTCGCTTGCTGCCTTTGACTCCGCGAGAACTAGTCTTTGTTCTCCTATTCTAGCTGTTTCCACGGCTGTGGCTAATGTGCGTGAGAGGCCTTGTGCAGAATGCTCAGCAGTCGACTGATGAAGACGCGCCATACCCCAAATAGCAAGCATAGGAGTCTGAGATCCTGACTTTATCATAGTAGAAGCCGTAGAGTCAGACTTGTCATGAGATGAGCATACTGAAAGAAAAGCTCGTAGGTGGGACAGAGTAGACACATAGGCGAGACTAATAGACTGAGATTTTGAAAGGAGATGGAGCGCAGGAACGAGAAAAGGATGAGTTTCCACCCGAGGATTTTCGATCTGTGAGGGAGAAGGATCCGTCGCTGGATAAGTAAGACATGCCCTAAGCTCGTCGAGAAACGATTCTCGTGACGAGCAGACAACAAGCATGGTAGGCGCTTTGTGGTTTCGTAGAATATAGCTGATGAAGTCTGAGCAGAGTAGCGGTGGCAGGGCCATTGGAGTGATCTCTCTGGGCATCTTAAGATCCCCCTCATCGAGTACCGTGGAAAATGATACGCGGAGCTGGTCTTGGGAAGGATGGTCTTCCCTCGCTACAATGCAAAGCTTGAAATTCTCACTGAAGAAAGCTCAGCACCGGTCCTACAAGTCCAGCTACACGGTGGTTCGGCAGGAAAATCAGTTCACTAGGAACCAGCATCGATTAGATAAACGACGGAGATATGTTGAATCAGAAAGACAAGATTTCTAGGGAGAATGATCATGAATATGGCCGCCAAGACCCCGGCGAATATTCGGCTAAACTATCAAGGTGTGAGGGTGTGCATCATAGGATTGCCTACCTTAAGGTAGGTACCATACAATTCAGAAAATCGCGTTTGGAATGGAGTCCCTCTCACGAATATCTTCCATGCTGGATACGGGTTTGTTAATTGGGTTTCTACGAAACAAAAGATCTGGCTAATTTGAGCCTATAGCGCGTGAACTGACTGTAGAGGCAGCACAAGCTGCAGGCTCAGCACGGACTGTTAATTCCCGTCCTTCAAATAGAGATCTACCTTTTTCTTCAGTCAAAAAACTGCTCGACAGTCGTAACGACCGAGAGATTTTAGAGGGTCTAAGAAAAGTTGTCAATGTGAGACGTCATGTAGAATCTTTCCACGAGACAATACTGATCATGCTCAGATGATGTATAGATCAAAACCGTGCCTGCCCTTCTTTTCTGCTGTTGTGAAGAACGTTGCAAGTCCGAATGTTGAGATCAAAAAGCTGGTCTATATCTATCTATTACATTATGCGGAGTCTGAGCCAGATCTTGCATTGCTGTCGATCAACACGATACAGAAGTCGTTGAACGACCAAAGCCCTCAAATCCGAGCCATGGCTCTGCGAGTAATGTCAGGTATAAAAGTACCTGTGATCAGCCAGATTGTTTCGCTAGCTATTAAAAGAGGCTGTGGGGATATGAGTCCGTATGTGCGGAAAGCGGCTGCTCTAGCAATACCAAAATGCTACAAGCTGGATCCCAATACATCCCCCCAGTTGCTAGAGTACCTGGCGACTTTGCTTGGAGATAGGCAGTACTTCGTGGTAGGGCCGGCGGTCATGGCATTCCTTGAGGTTTGTCCTGAGCGAATAGATATTCTCCACAAGCACTACAGAGCGCTGGTCAAGAAACTCGTAGATATGGATGAATGGGGACAGATGGCGACAATAAGGCTTTTAACTAACTACGCCCGCAAATGCTTTCCTGTGCGAACGAAAGCGATCAAGAAGACCAAGAGTAAAGGCTTCTATGAGGATGAAGCTAGTGAGGAAGAGCAAGACGGCACAGGGGAGGAAGTACGGGTGCTGGATCCAGATCTGGAACTGTTTCTGAAAGCGTGCAAGTCCTTGCTATCAAGTCGAAATTCCGCCGTTATCGTTTCAACTGCCCATTGCTTCCTCTATCTCGGTACATCCGAGTATATTGATGCTGCTATTGGTCCTCTGATAGCACTTCTACGCAGTCCACAGGACATCCAGCACATCGCGATGCACAACATTGTCGCATTCTGTCTGATTCGACCAGAGCCCTTCGTCAAATATGCAAGCCATTTTCTTGTCCGGACCACAGACACCCTGGATATCTCGCGCTTGAAATTTGAGATGCTTACCCTGATCTTTCCTCATTGCGAATCTCAGACTCAAGAGCTCATACTGAGTGAGCTAGAGCACTTCACACGCTCAGCAGATGCATCACTCGTCCGAGAGAGCGTGCGAGCAATCGGTCGATGTGCCCAGATCAGCACTTCGGCCTCGGCACGCTGTCTTCGCCTCCTCCTAAATCAGCTATCAAGCCAAGACGGTGATCTCGTTGCCGAATCACTCACCGTGATCCGTCATCTGATCCAACAAAATCCTCAAAATCACTTTATGACGGTCATCAGGCTAGCCAAAAACCTAGACACTATCTCGAATCCTGACGCCAGAGCAACGATCATCTGGCTCGTTGGTGAATTTGCTGGGCTGCCGGAAAAGGAAAATATTGCTCCAGATGTGCTCCGCATCCTCGCCAAGGGCTTCGCAGACGAGTCTGAAGCAGCGAAGCTGCAAATCGTTCTACTTGCGGCTAGAGTCTACCTGCACTACATCAATCGCACCAGACCTTCTCCAGAAGAACCAGCACAGGATGCTCCTACTGAGCAGCTAGACGCAAAGTCCTCACCAAATCTTGAAATTGCAACTGAAAACGGCTGGCAAGAGGACCCTCCGGGCCCCTCCCATGACACGAAGCCTGTCGCGGCGTTAGAGCACGAAGACCACCCAATCCCTCTTCTATGGAACTACATACTGCTCCTAACCCGCTACGACACCTCATACGATCTCCGTGGTCGCGCTCGCCTCTATCGCGCTCTCCTCGCCGACCCTCAATCGACCCAGTTAGCATCCCTCCTCCTGCTAGCACCAAAACCTGTCCCTCATACACCATCACCATCAGAAAACCGGAAAGGGCTGCTGATAGGCTCGTCGAGTCTAGTCATTGGCGTGGATGCGGCGGGACCTGGAGGCTTGGTTGGGTATGAGCCGTTGCCCGATTGGGTCGAGGAGGGCGAGGAGCCAGCTCCTGAATTGAGGGATGATGGAGGTGGGAAGGAGGTGTACGGAGAGAAGCAGAGCGTGCCAGCTGCGAGAGAATTGGACAAGGCTGTTGCAGAGAAAGGACTAGGAAAATCTGTGGCAGGGCTGAAAGATAAGTCCTTGGACGATTGGCTAGATGAGGAAGAGGGGAGCGAGGAGGGAAGTACCGAGGAAGAGACGGAAACAGAAAGCGAGGAGACGGAAGAGGAAAGTGAAAGTGAGAGTGAGGGTGAAGAGGAGGTGGACCGATTGGTTAGGCAATAGCATATGCTTGCTAGATATCTGCCAATGCAGTGCTACAAGATGCAATTTCCCTTCAAGGCATCTCTATTGGACACTTCTCTGCTGGCACCAGGCCATCAATCAGATTTTCCATTCCTTCCCGATGTCGAACGACCACTCGAACTTCAGATAATCATGGCCATCGTCATCCGCGAATTTTGATACTGCCTCGTAATGGCCCCTTGCGAGCATGCCTGATGGTGCCTCATCTGGCTCAACTAAAGATCACTGTCAGTCCATCCATAAAGCAGAGAAAGGCTCTTCAGGACTAGGCATACACTTCTTCTCATAAATCGGCTTGTCTTCCGTATTTGGTGCAAAAGAGCCCTAACACCGTCGCCGTTAGCAATTGGAAGTCGCATAGTTCTATAATTTGTAGCGATAGATACCAATGCAGCAATGACGACATACAATCATCTCTTCCGACTTGCTCACTCTGATCCCCTTCCTCTTCACCACTTGTAAATACTTCAATCCACTAAGCACATCATGCTGAACCACAAAGTTTGCCTTCATGCGAAATTTGGCTCCCTCTTTGATGCTGAATGGTTTGGACTTGAGAGAGTCGACAGAGCCGGGCGCGGTAAGGTCCTAGAGAATCTCAAAACTTAGTAATACTCCACACCGTGTTGCGTATTGGCCAGCAATGGCTGTGGGACGGTGACGTACAATTGTGAAATCTGGCCGTCCGTCAACTTCTAGAGCGAGAGACTTGATCACGCAGCGGCGTTGGTCTTTGGGGTCGACGGCGAGGGCGGGCGAGGAGGAAATGCCGAGGGAGGCTTTCCAGCGGTTGAGGGATTCGTCGTTTTGGTCTGTTGAGATAGATGTTAGGGATCCTTTTTCATAGACCATGGAAGCAGGTCCATCAAGGGTTTCAACATCGTAAGTGTAAGATTGGCAATGCTGCTGTAGGGTTTTTTGAATATAGTATATCTAGCTCTAACAGAGACTGCAACAGGCTGTGCCAAATGAACTCAATGCAGATATAAATGAGGGTGCAATACCCAAAACACGCTGGGTTAGTTCCATGTGAAAAAGTACCTGCTGCTTGCTCAGTTATATGTGCTACCCTCGTACCACTTACCAAGTTTCGCATACTCCTCCACAGTCTTTTTCTCGCCAACCTTGAAGCCTTCGGTCTTGGAGGCCTGTAGATCGTCTTCACCGTGGCCAGACATTGTGGAAGAAAATGAGGCAGTTCAACAACTTTAGATGATTAACTAGTTCAGGAACAAGTTGACATGGGACTTGGTCGCTGAAGCGGTCGATGAAAGTGGGGCTGTTCGCTTCATCGTCCACTCAATTACGCCCAAGCGGTGAAGCGTTAGGTTCCGCTCAGCGCAATTCCGACGTGGTACCAACCCAACGAGCAGATAATCATTGTGTGTGGTCCTACAAAGTGTCTACTCCGTACAGCATCGCTTTCGAATGTCATGAAGTTGTAGGGAGTTGCTTCCAGACATTTATCCCGCCACGGATTTCCTTTCAGCCACCCAGATTGCGATCGCAAATTCGCCAGCCTCCCCCAGATTTTGACCCTAGGCCTAGCCCGGCATCTTAACCCTGAACACGGAAGAACGTCTCATCCGCTCTTGTCTTCTATTTCACTGAGCTATCTGCTACACATCATCATCAGCAGCATCACTTCAGCGCATCGCTTCGCTAGCGACAAGGTGCGCGACCGCTTCAATTGACGTGTCCTGATCGAAACCGCGCTTGGTCCGCCAAGAGCTTACACATCGACGTCAGTACAGCAACAGCACTATCGGCAGTCAAAGTACCACAAGACAAATTAGTGATGTCTTCGGAACATATCAATGGAGTCTCGACGAGATCGCTTCCAAAGAAGCGCAATCATCTACTTAGCCTGAAGCATACACCAAGCCGTATGCTCCCTCCTGGTGGCCCTATTTTGGCGCGCATTGCTAATACCCTTTGCAGATGACGAGCTCATCAAGAAGAGAAGGCTCGGACAAACGACGCTCACAGTCAAGCCAGGCCTAGTTGGAACATCCAATTCTACGAAGCCAGAGAACCTTGGTCCGTTCGATTACGCGCACCTCCGAGCACCCCTTCCAGAGAACCTCAAGGGCTCTGAGATTTTTGCACCTCACGCCAATCAGTCTACTCCAGAAGTCTACTTCCTCATGGTACGTGAATTCAAGCGATTATATCTGCAATAACCGAGAAGCTTACGACGCGCTCCCCAACAGAGAAGGAGTAATGATGGCTTTGTAAGCGCAACGGGCATGTTCAAAGCTGCATTCCCTTGGGCGAGACATGCCGACGAGAATGCCGAGCGAGAGTATATCAAGACGCTTCCATCTACGGCCCATGACGAAGTAGCAGGCAACGTGTGGGTATCGGAACACTATGGTGTGTAAAACGATTGCGGCCGCAAGATAACGAGCTGATGTATCTAGCAATCGAGCTTGCAGATGAATACGGTATAGTGCCATGGATTGCTGCTCTCCTCGATGAGACAGCCATTCCACAGGCACAGGAGAATCCAGAAAAGGCCATTTCACCTCCACCAATATTCAAATTCACAGCCAACGATAAAACTCACCTGCCACCTCCGAATGGAACGCCACGTGCCTCCACACCTAAGGTAAGAGGTCGACCTCGAGCAGGCTCACCTGCGAAGGGCGCAAGCCCTGTGAAATCGACCAAGAAGCCCAGAGCTACCAAAGCGTCCAAAGAAGCGGATGCTGCTACAGCACGTCAAGCTAGTGAAGCTCTACAGTCGGCTCTCGATGATGCTACGTCAAATGCAGGTACAGAAGTTGTTGATGGTGAGACTGTCAAAGTTGAAGTTGAGTCGGCCGTGGAAGTCAAGGGTGACACCGAGACAACCACTACGAATGTCAAGATCGAATTGCCAGTAGGATCGAAAGACATGCCAATGCCGGAAGACGTAGATGAGATGATGGAGACCGCAAAGAAGATGGTGGAGGCGGCGAAGGAGATTGACGGGGAGGAAAGTTCCTCCGCATCAAAGAAACGCAAGGCAGAAGAGCTGGACGAGTCGGACGAAGCTGGGGACGACGAGCTTCAACCTGCGAAGAGGGCCAGACTCTTGGAAGAGCAATTGAAAAAGGAGAAGGTCAGGAACAGGGCGATGTTCGGCGTCGCGGCTACTCTGGCTCTCGGGTAAGTGCCGCATCATCTCAATCATACATCTCGAACTTTACTAACAACCAACGCAGGGCCATTATCCCATTTGTCTTGCCTGGGTAGAGAACAAATCCAAAGCGACAATCCGAGACTATCTTCTAGAGCCTGGCATGTCATTGGCATGACTGGGCCTAGACTAGTTTCCCGAGCAGTCCACCATGATTTTCCCTTTACTATTCATCATACCCCTTGTTGTTATCACTCACCATGCTGTCAAATACATAGTCTGGATGTGGAGGGCGTTGGGTGCTTTCGCTATGGCAAGGGGAGATGTTCCATCCATCGTGATCTGTGTCCATGGTAGGATTAGTAGCGAATAATAAATCTCCACAGATGCACACAATCGGCCTTAATGAAACGGTAAAACCGTTTTAATGAACGAGCACATTAATTGTATAACAATCGCGCGGCCTTGGTGCTCGTAGACACGCGACATCGTCATCCCGGCGTTTGTCCAAATTCAGGGACTTCAACCCCCACTCCACCATATGCAAGTATACCAGCCATCTCGCGAACCACATACCTCCCTCCGTCTCCACTTCATCTCACATGCTGCAATCCTCATATCCCTCCAACTGCATATGCCGCGTTCCCACATACTTCCGGCTAATATCGGACCATGCTCCCTTCGTCCATTGGCTAATCAAACATAACAAACACCTTAATCATTCGCTAGTCAAAGGATAAAGGGTCCACTGGTCACTGGCGAGACTGGATAGCCTTTCGCATGGACCCCTCTCAAACCGCCCTGAAAGCTTCCCCAGGATTCGCCATGCGCTCTCTTTGTCTTTGTCTTCCACCTCATCTCTTTTCAACCAACAGCACACAGGTCCTACTTTTATGCGAAAACCCCCATTCTTCGTGACAAGATGAGAACCACGATACCTGCTTGCCTCTCCCCTGCCCGCCTTTGCACGTCATACAGCAATAGCCCCACTTCGACGTCGATAACGGCTACTAAACGACGGTCCTTTGCCTCGACACCCTCAAACCTAGCAACATGGGGCTTCATAGGCCTTGGACGGATGGGTGAGCTTCATGCCTGCTGTTCGCACGTGAAAGCCCCATTCACTGTGCCTTGAGCCTTACCCCAGACTCTTGCCTGAGCCGTGCTTACATCCGTCGTGTGCTCTCGTTAGGATATCCAATGGCCAAGAACCTACGCGCAAAGATCCCGGCAACAGACATTCTCGTCGTGCATGACCGAAACACCGAGGCTACATCGAGATTCGTGCATGAAGTGGGAATGGCAGCAAGTAGTCCTGATGCTGATGGTAAGGGGATGGGGATAGAAGTTGCCAAATCCCCCCGAGCTGTGGCAGAGAAAGCTGTAAGTGCATCATTCACACCAAAAAATCCAACATTTCCAATGATGAGCATGTTCCGACCCAATGATCTAAGTTGGGGTCTCGCTTTCTGCAGCCCTTTTCCCTGATTCGAATTACACATCAAAGCCAATCCTCTGATTCCAGTCGCGCCCGCATTCGGATTCTACAATATATCTGTCATACAAGACGAAAACTTACCTCTAATCCAGGATGTAACGATAACAACCTTGCCCGAACCTTCTCATGTCAAGAACGTCTTTCACAACATACTCAACCCACCTCTGCCACCTCTGGCCACCCCTTCCACTGTCGGTCCCTCTGAACGCCTTTTCATAGACTGCTCCACCATTGATCCCACCAGCAGCCGTGAGGTCGCCAACGCCGTTCACGCAACCGCCCAAGGCCGATTTGTTGACGCGCCCATGTCTGGCGGCGTTGTGGGGGCTCGAGCCGGTACTCTGACATTCATGCTTGGTGCCAGTAGCAGGTCAGGAGGGCTGGTGAAAAGAGTCACGCCGATCTTGCAGCTCATGGGAGCCAAAGTAGTCCATATGGGCGAGCAAGGGACTGGCCTTTCTGGGAAACTTGCAAACAATTATCTCCTCGCTGTCTCCAATATTGCTACAGCAGAGGCAATGAATCTCGGTCTTCGATGGGGTTTAGATCCTCACACGCTCGGAGAGCTGATCAATGGCAGCAGCGGACGGTGTTGGAGCAGCGAGATCAACAACCCGGTTGCGGGCATCAGCCCTGGAGCTCCGGCAGAGAAAGACTTCGAGGGAGGTTTTGGGGTAGAGTTGATGAAGAAGGATTTGAGGCTTGCTATGGACGAGGCGAAGAGGGTGGGTGCAAAGGTGGAGATGGGAGAGAGGGCAGGGGATGTCTACGAGGATGTGGAGATGGCGGAGAAGGGGAAGGACTTTAGTGTTGTTTATCGGTGGCTCGGCGGTCGGTGAGGAGAGCCTTGAGGAGTGTAGGTCGGAGTAGCGCTGGTTTGGAATTGGAATCATAATCTGTTGGACACGATCATGAAGGGGCTGGCTTTCGTGCAGAATTGAGCATCTATCACAATTAAATTTTGAAATTCAGGGGCCCTGCTGCCTGGTTAAGTGGTGAAAAGTGAGGTCAGTGTTGTGATTCACTCTTGAGATCAGGTGATCACCTCACTTGAGGTCTTCAACGACTCTTTTTCATGACAAAACCTCACTTTCAAAAACTCAATCTTCCAGCACCCAGCGCTTTACTCATCTTTGCTCTCGCTTTACGTTACATCCACACAGCAAAGACTATGGCGCCAGTAAAGGAAGAAGTCACGGAGCATGTGAAGAAGAAGCCTCGAATCAATTGGTACGATTTCTCGCAGCTGCTTTTGCGATGTTCAAGGACTAATGCGTAGCCTTCATAGTGATTCGTTCGACAACATGGTGGTCATCATCGTTGGGAAGGACAGCATCGCCTTCAACATGCATAGAGGAATGCTCTGCAATGTTGCTCCTTACTTCAAAGCTGCGTTTGATGGCCGCTTCAACGAAGCGAAGAGCAAGGTGCTTGTGCTGAGTGAAGACGACCCTGAGGTGTTCAAGCGCTTCCAATTGTGGGTATATACCGACAAGGTTCTTGAGAAAGGCGAGGCATACGGCGATATCTCATGGACAACATTGATTGAACTTTACGTCTTTGGTTCAATTCGTGGCATCACAGATCTTCAGAATGCAGTCGTCGATATACTCATTGATAAGTCAAAAAGCGACAACGAAGTTCCCACGGGTGACCTCCAATACATCTATAATAACACACCGGAAGGCTCCCCTCTTCGAAGATTGCTTATTGATTGGACTGTCTTCAAAGGTGTTCTGACGTCGGAATCTTGGTTCAGTGAGGACTTGAGATGCGTCTATCCTGCAGACTTCCTCTTCGATGTGGCCAGCGCTCAGTACGTGATGATATGCTCTAAGAAGCCCAGGGTAAAGGACTTCAAGGCTTCACGACAGGACTACTATGTCGTACAATCTGATGCGCCCTCTGGTAAGGCAACTCATGGATCGGGATGAGGGACGGACCTGAATTCGTAAGTGGGTTCTCCATATACCTCGACTCCCGTGAGATCTCATAATTAATCTAACTACCCAGGAGATCGGTCCCGAATTAGGAGAGATAGCTTACAGATACGCACTGGTTGATCGGGTGGGTGAAGGCACGTACGCTGGAAAGTTGTCATCTGCATGTGTAGAGAGGGCAAAGAGCATTTCAGTAGCCACCGGTATGCTTCACACCTATCCAATAAACGCCAGATCCTATGCAATGGTATCATCAACTCAAAGAAAATACTCGACGACGACCCCTTGCCCATCCTGCCCCTGGTTCGGCTGATTTTGCTGCTCCCCTCTATGCAAATCATTCTCCGGTGCAGCATCAAAAACATTGAAATACCGCTCCCCAGTATCACTGACCTCCAGCACACTAGCCATATTCCCACACCTATAGCAGTAATTCGGCGCACTCCACACCGTACTCAGCCGATCATCATACAGCACCTGATACCCCTCCTGACACAACTGATGCGCGCGCAGTATATGATTCATACCATTCACATCCAGAAACTTCCTCACCACCTGCGCCCCAAACGTATACCCCGCCCCCCTCGGACTCAAACTAAACTCATCCCTCTCCGGATCAGGATCACTCCACACCAAATCCGCCATCGGGCCCTCATGTGGTATTTCCCTAAACCGATCGATAATCTTGATCTGATCGATACTGTGTATTGACGGGCTGAGACCCCCGTGGACGCAGAATATTTGGTTGTTTATCACGACGCTTAGGGTGAGGAAGTCGAACATGTCGGTGAAGTAGTGCCAGACGTTTGCGTTGCCGTATTTGCGGTTGCATTCGGTGTAGAAACCGTAGGATTGGGTTACGCCGCGGGATTCGTGGTTGCCGCGGATTAGGTGCACGCGGTGGGGGTAGCGCAGTTTGAGGCAGACGAGGAGGGAGATTGTTTCGACGGAGAAGAGGCCGCGGTCGACGTAGTCGCCTGGAAGGAGGGTTGTTAGTCTCTGTGTGTCAATGAGGTTGGAGTTCCTTGCCTAGAAAGAGGTAGTTGGTATCTGGACAGAACCCTCCAATCTTGAAGATCTCGATCATGTCAAAGAATTGTCCATGTATGTCCCCCACAACAGTGACCGGTGCTGCGATATGTACAACATTGCTCTCTTTCATAAGCAGTTCTTTCGTCTTGGCGCATATTGCCTCGATCACAGAGTCTGCAAGCAATTCCTTTTTATACAATCTTTCTATACATTCGTCCAGATCCACGCTCGCTGTTGAATGTCAGTAGCTGAGATTTGCAAGATCGATGGGTATAGTCCAGGACGTACACGGAAGACCAGGCATGTCTTCTTGCCACCACTAGGGTTTCAGACTGTTCTCCTTGGCTGCTTCACTTTATTAGGGTATCGCAATACTCTAGCCTGCTGTAACGAATGCCTCAAGATCATTGTGACCTGTGATTCTGCGCGAAAGTTGCATTTCTTAGCTCCCAGAACAATATTTGTCAGTCTCGTATGTTCTCAAGACATATGCCAAGACCTGGATAAAGCTAGCTCATACGTGGCAATAGAACCGCAATCTGCTCCTTCCATATGTGAAACTAATCATGATCCAATCTCAATCAATAATTGCGACCCCTACCTGTCCCGGTACTCTTCTACACAATGGGATACCCTATGTCAAATTTCTCGATACTAGATCCTTTACTGCTTTTGCCGGTAGGGTATATACCGGTCAGAGTCATAGTTTGACAGAGGTAGAACTCCTGGTACATTCACTCCCGGCCCTGTGAAACCCCCCTAGTCACATTGTACCTTCTTATTCTCTTAAAATTGCAATTCCTCTTCAATGGAAAAAGAGTCATCTCTCTTGAATTCTCTACAGCTTCAATTGAGATCACGTATGCATACATCTCTCAAGGCCAGCGTGTTTTGATGTCCCTTCCGGAGATTCCCGCTGTTTATGTGAGAGAAAACATAGACACGCAGCGGCAATGGCTGCTCCTCAATCCCATCAGCAGTATCAACAATACTCTCAGCAGTATCAACAGCCCCAGTACCAGCAGCAGCAGCGTCCACCATATCAACAGCCGGGCATGAATCAACAGCAAGGCCAGTACCTACAGAATGTAAATTATCAAAACCAGGGACAGCACCATCAGCAAGCTCAATTCCCGCAGGGTCAGATCCAACAAGGCCAATATCAGCAAGGCCACCATCAGCAAGGTCAATACCAGCACCCTGGGCCGTTTTCTCAACATCAACAATATCAACAATATCAACAGTATCAACCTCAGCACCATGGTCACCATGGTTACCAACAGCAGTATGCTCAGCTGCAGAATCCTTCACAACAACATCTAGCTCAGTCAGGATATGGTTCCCAACATGGATCATACTCACAGTCAAGCCCCGTCCCAGTGAATCCTCAGCCATGCTTTAATTGTGGTAATCGCGATCACTTCGCACAAGATTGCCCCGAGCCCAAACGTCAAGTACCTGCGTAAGTCTTCTAACCTTTCATATCATCCCACTTCATAATTCTGACGTACGTCAAAGAGGAGCTTTGGAGCCTTACAAGTTTCAAAATCCCTTGAAGCGCCCAAGGCCAGGTAATTCAAGTTTTCAAGTTCCGCCACATGTCATGTCTGCTCAAGCACCACCCCAAGGTTACCCTTCCCATACCCAAGCTCAGCCGAGCTATCCACATCAGCATCAAGTGCCGTATGGTCCTACCACCCCAGTCACCCCTACATCAGCACAGTCGCCCACTCAACAGCAGTATCTCCAACAACAGTGGCAACAGTATTACCAGTGGCACGGCCAACTAAGCCAACAAGGTAATAATGGTCAGCAACAAACTCCTCCCCAACAGCGGCCGCAATATTCTGCGACTCCGACCCCAACAACAGAACTTTTGAACCATTATCAACAGCCACTCCAGTTCTCTCCTCCAGCCTCTCAGCAGGGTCACCACCCTCACATGTACCAGCCACAACCGTCCAGAGCCCCTTCGGTCTCCGCTATACCTGTTCAGAATAGCCAACAGCAACTAGGCGGTCCTCCAGACGTAGTAACAGGAGGTCCTTCTCCGCAAGATTATCAAACAAGCTACGATGAGATTGAAGAAGACGACCTGGAATCGCTTAGCATACCCGACCTCCCTCCGAGTCCGTCAACCTTTGCCAGCGTACAAATATCAAATGCTGTCATGGCACCACCCATCAAACTAAACGGTGCGCCTTTGCCAGCCAATTCTGTTGTTGCAGACACTCTTGATCCCATTGCGCCTCCAGCAATTGACGGTCGCTGTCGGTCTAAATACGTGAGCAGTGCAGATATTGATGAGGAGCATGAGCACAGCGAATATTCCAAGTATATGCATGATCATCAAAGCGATCCTATATTTGCTGAGAGACCCAGCGATGAGAGCACAATGTCCGTCGAAGATGCATTCGCTATTATCAGACAACTTCGGGTCGATGGCGAACTAAGAGAGGGACCGAGTAAGTCTCGAAGCCCGTCTCGTAGTACTTCCGTTAGGCGTGAGTCTGTGGATAAAGCTGCCGCGCTAGTAAACATCGAGCAGAACATCGCAGCAGAAAAAGCGAAACTAGCTGCGAGGCTAGCTGAAATAGAAAGAAGGAAGGAGTTACAAAATGGGAAACATGCTTCTCCCTCTCAAACAGCCGCAGGGTCGCCGTCAAGTGACAGACCAGTGATATTCAAGAAGGAACAGCAGTCACCAATGCTCTCATCGACCTTCAAGAAGCCCATGATAACTGACCAACAGGTTGAGGTTGTTCTGGCGGCCTTAGGCGTGACTGGAACTCCCAAGCCGGTTGACACCAGACCTCTACCGCCTTACCTCGGGGAGTCACAGCGCATACCTGCTGAAAACTTCAATCCTGCAGACTCTGGACCAAACGATCAGTCAAGCAGTGGATCAACACCGCGCCCGCAAGGACATGGACCCCATCCGGCGTCTCTTCGACAAAGTTCCTACCTCGGAGGAGCGGATGGTAGCCCACATGCTGCTGCTTCTAACGACGTCAACGCTCACAGCTATAATGCTAATGGCACCCAGCATGATAATGCGCATTCTAACGATACAACTCAAGAATACAACCAATCGCCAAATGACTCACGCTTAGCAACATTAGGCAGTCGTAAGCGCAGCTTTGCTCACCGTGGATCCTCTTCTGACGACGAGGATACGCCAGCAAGACGCCAGGAAGATGACGTTACCCCAAAGCTTAAGAGGCGTCAACCGAAGGTAGCGGAAGCATACGGGTGAGTCGAGCGTACTTTCCATCCCTTCCTTAGTCTAACCGCGTTGTAGTCGTCGTTGGTAGGTGCCTTCGGGACCGCAGTACTTAAGACACCTTTTCTACATTTTGTTCGATCTCAGTCTTAACATGCATAGCCATGGCGCTCGCATATGGAGCGCGGTCTCGTTCTACTCAATCTTGAGTTGGAAAACTGTACATTGCATGGTGTACTTTCTATTACAGCTCGTGCGTCAAAGCAAGGGCTGGTAAGACTATTCGTGATTATCATAGTCATTGTGTTAGTTTCAAGCATGCTATTTACAAGAATGGCGCAGTCATTTTGTCAGAGAAAGAAATAATGTCCCTGTCATGTACCTGTCGACATGCTCGCTTGTCACGCCTCGTACCGTGAAGATCAAATATTTAGTATGCATTGCGTCACTTGAGAAAAGACAAAGAGAGGGTAAGTCATCAAGTGGGCCAAGGTTAGAGCAGTCATGGGGTAAGATTGTAATTCGTAGACGACCTAGCTAAGGCCGTACAAAGTCTGTCGTTCCCTCCCTGCATATTTGGTCTCTCATAAAACAACATCAGCCCCCCGTCATTTAGTCATTGGCACAGCTGCTCGAGTCTGTCTGCTCTTCCATATCACCTCTAGTAGATATTTTGAAGTCGTAAAATACCCGATTCGAGAATGCTGTATACTGGGTAGCAAAAGAACCGTGTACGGACGAGGCTTGGCGTGGGTTTCGCTGCAGGCTTCGTTTGCGGGGAAATCAAGCGCGACGCTGCGCGTACTCCATTGTCATGACGTCTGTCTGGCAAAGCATTGCTCCTCTTGTATGTCGTAGGAAGAGGGATGTTCAGCTTTGTGCACACAGGGCAGGTCTTTTCGCAGTTCGCAGGGGTGCGATAGTGGAGTCGCTGGACCACCCCTTGCTTCAATCCTCTGAGAGAGGTGAAAGATTCGGAGCGAACGCCCGAATCAACCAGGCAGGCAGTGTCTCATACTCCCAGGTCAGCTTCCTGGAAGCGATCTGGTGGTGGTATGGAGTATAAAGTCCACCAAGCTCGCTGCTTTATGCGGGGGCTTGGAGGGCACCATGGTTGTTGAGACTTAGGTCTTGGAGACGTATAGGAGAATATTGGATGATGTAGATGTGTGGTTCTTTGATTGCCTATGGACTTTGAAGGTGGTTGGTATCATACGTGGCATTGCAGCACTCAAGTCGCGCTAGCGTGCTTGTACTCCTTCTTTCTGTGCAGTATGTCGCTCATCCATTCCGACAGCAAGATATTTCAATCTGAGAGTCTCCCATAGGTTCTGCACCGACTTTCCCCCATTCTTGGATGTACTCACAGCTTTCCAATGCGAGCGAGTAAGTCTCCACGATGGGCCCCTGTTTGAAATCGATCTCCCACATTCGCACACCCAAAATGTGCCGGTGTGTGATTGAACCCATGACGCCATTGGAACTTGGAAGAGATCAGATGCTGACTGATCTCAGTGTCGTTCATATGATGGAAGCGGACGTATGTAAAAGCCGGCTGCAATTGCACGACGGCTATCGTCATCGTTGCTTAAAATCGATGCTGGGGTTGAAGTAGTTCGCTGTACCCGCTGTACGGATACTGGTAGCCTTACATACGCTTGGGAAGGTCGTTGGTTGGATATCGGGATCCACGGAACGATTGGTCGCTTTTTTAAGGAGATTGCATAGGCGACGGTTTCGGCTGGGAAGGAGGGAGAGGGGTGTTGGATTGTATGGGACTTCCTTGATATCCGAGAATGACTCAAGATTTGGCGGGTGGGAGCGTACTGAAGCTTGGCAGTGAAAGTATAGCGGTTGGAGGTGACTTCTTCGCTGCGATATCATCCCAGATACGCGTCCCTGTTCCACTCTAGGCAGTTATGTCGAGTTGAGTACGTAACCGGTGGCGGACTGTTCCTATCTGCTGGCCCCACTTGAAGTTTGATACATATATCTTTCTGCGGTCCAGAATCGTTTCGCGTTTTGAGGCGGTGATCATTCTCTTTGGATAATTCGATGCTGAAATATATTCTATGTCGGGGATCGTGGGCAGAGGAATGCCTTTGTAGAAGGTCGATGGATATGAACCCTAATGTGGTGGGTGTTGAGCCCTGCCATTCATCCTTGCATGTCCCGCTCGAGCGGCCATCCACCAGAGCGTGGCTGTTTTTTCCCAAGCCTGCTGTGCCACGATTGACAACTTTGTTAACTTGGCAAGAACAGGAGACCATAGCATAGAGTCCAGCATATGGCCATAAGACAACCCGTTCGCCTGCATAATGACTAGTTGTTTCCGCATCATTCGTAAGTTGGCCGGCGTCAGTACGACGATGAATTTCCGTATCCTCCGTAAGTTGGTCTCGGTGAAGTGCTCCTCGAGAAACCTTTTCCCCACCCCCATGCAGGTAAAGCTGATAGAGACGCACTGGAGCCGTGAGTTCTGGATAGGGAGAAGGTTGATGGATGTGGCGGTTTTCTGGTGGCGATGAGTGTTGTTTGGGTGCGTATGTTTGGCAGAGTGTTTCCTCTTGCTTGAGCTATTTGCTATTTCTGATATAAGTGTGTGGGTATATGCTTTTATCCCACGTTACCATCAAATGTGTCGTAAGCCGCGTAGGCCTGAGCAAAGCGAGGTGCGACCGGAGGCCCCTCGTCGCCCTCGTCAACGAAAGGGTCGTGCATTGTGGGTTTCGTCTTGGAGCTGAATTTCGGCTTTCTTATCTTCCCATCGCTGGAGGGCAGTCTCGAGCCAATGAGTTCTCTCAAACGTTTTGGAGCCGAAGCGTATCAGAGAGTTTTATTGGAAGTGCAGACTGTAGACCGTGGCCGGCTTTTCTAGCATAAGAAATTTCCTGCGGGGGACCAACGGCCTGCTGAATGGATGTTCACTTCTTGTTCGTCGACTGGAAGAGATAACTCAGCACACAGCCTTGCTTCACCTCCACAGTATGATACTCACTCCCATACGCATTATCCTCCAACCATAAAACGTCTAGAGTATGACGGGCTGGGATGGAAACAGTATTTGCGCCTGTTGTATCTTGATTAGATGTACTGCTCTGTGTAGTTTTCAACCCATGCTCTTGATCTTTACCATCGCTTCGTCCATGGCTCGGTCCGTGTCCTCTATCAGCCCTTTTATGTACTCAGCCCGTTGCTCGCTGAACGCCGCCTAGATCTAAATCTCCTCCTTCGTCGTTGTCGCAGGCGTCGATGATGGCTTCGGCGGCTCTCTGTCTCTAGCTATAGGTATATCCTTCTTTCATCAATCCTCCTCTTGAATTGTTGAACTTCATGGGTGATTATATGTTTGAGCTGTGCAGGAGTTGCAATTTCTCGGAGTGCCCGATTGTCAACTCCCTCCTTGTTCAGGACAGGCTCGACTCTTTGCTTATCTCTTCCTTCGCCGTTGTCGCAGGCGTCGATGATAGCTTCGCCGGCTGTCTGTCTCCAGCCATGAGTATATCCTCCTTTTGTTAATCCTTCTCTTGAATTATTGAACTTGATGCCTGGCCATATCTTTGAGCTGTGCAGGAGTTGCAACTTGTCGGAGTGCCCGATTGTCGACTCTCTCCTTGTTTGAGACAGCCTTAATTCTTTCTTTGCTCATCAGATATAAACGAGGGCGTTCTGTTTCAGTAAGATCGAATTGTGCAGAAGTTGCAATTTGACAGAGTGCCCAATTGTCGATTCCCTTCTTGTCCAGGACAGCTTCGACTCTTTGCCCGTTGTGAACGTGAGTTTACGGTTGGGAGGGTATCCTCCTTTTGTTGATTTGCCTGTTCAATAATGCAATGTTGTGTGTGGTCGACCGTACAGTTGAGCTGTGTAGGAGTCGCAATTGGGCAGGGTGCCCAATTATCGATTGCTTTTTTGTCTAGGATAGCCTCGTCTTTTTGCTTATTGAAGGTAGAGTGTGTCTGGTGAGAGCGCTGTTTGCCTCGTCTTGTGGATATATCCTCCTCTTGTCACCCAGTCCACTGAAATTATACCTTGTTCTGACTGCTACCGGGTGGTAAGGTACCGTTTTGTGTCAAGGTTCATCGGTTTGGGTTCCCAGGCTTGTCGTAGACAATGAGGCGAATGAGGTATTTCGAGGTAGTGAGGAGGATAACTAGCCCGTCTGTGTATATGAACAAGAGGTTTGAAATGTAGCATTGTTGTCCTTTCATATGGTTTGCGAAGTGTTAAGAGGACACGAGTACCGGTTCCTACTCCCAATCTGCCGTTGTAGTGAGCTCTTTGCCATATCCTTTGCCTGCATGCTGCTGGTATCTTCCCCCTTTCCCTGGCGTGTTCGATGGTGCCATTGCTTTTGTAAAGGGTGAGAAGGGAGGTATCATACCCCTCTACTGTGGAGCGAAAAGGGTGAGTGGCCTTTGAAATTGATATACTTTAGCTCTGATTTGTTGCATTGGACAGCCAGAAAAGGGTATGGAACCCTCTTGTGTGGGCAGTAGTGCATGAGGTTCGCTACAAGAGTCTATGACCTTGGCTATATTTGAGTAGGAAGGGTAGGTATGTTGAGGGATGGCGACAATCAAAGATGATGTATAAGGAGAGTGAAAGAAAGGGTAGATCGTATGGATGGTGAAGGATTCAGAAGGCAGGGAACGCGTCAGGATAAAATCATGACGAAGCTATTTTGCGTTTGCAGTTGCTGGGGGCGATAGATATCCGGCATAGTCTAAACAACCAAACAAAGTACGATTTCCGGTTATTAGAGACTTCTTTAGTCGGTCGGAAAATTATAGGATAGTCTAGGTATATAGCAGAGTCTATCTGTATTAATTTCGCAAAGGTATCAGGTTAATTTCCTCACGTCAAAAGACTGGAAGGTAAGATGATGTCTCAGTATCATATATGTATTGAAGAATTCGTAGTGATGAGCTGCATTTATTCACCCTCTTCTGGTCATAAGCAGCGGTCGAATTGAGATTTTGAAGGAGAGTATGAACTTAGCCATTACTTGAGAAGGCATAAGAGCGACTTGCTGCCTTCGGAGGTTATAACTTGCGAAATGCACACCGTTGCAACCACATGAACATGGATAGCCACGAAGTTTACCATCCTAGGTCCTTCTTAGATGAGCGAGCCGCAATTTACCTGGTGCCACGAAAGTTGAGAAGACGAGGTTGCTTGAGCGTCAAGAACCACGAAGGCTTCCTAGCATATTAGAAATGATAGAAGTGATTGAGAACAAGCTCCCCAGACTGTCTACCAGCCCAATTCATTTTTTAAAATCTTCATATCCAAATTCAACTCGGCTTCACCTTCTTAGGTGCAATCCTCCTCAGCACACCCAGACTAACCAATAAGAACATATCAGTCCCAGGAGACGTCCATTCACTCACAAACTCCGACGTCCACCCCATGGCTACCTGCTGCGACATAGTGTCCAAGATAATGTCGACTGAACTCCAAGTGATGATATGTCGTGGATCTAAGACCCTGATTGCGAGGTTGACGCTACCGATGTTGAGCGTGAAAGAGTTGCTTGGATTTGGTAGACCCGAGCTCTGGGCTTGGGCGACTTTGATCGTTATCTCGCGGAAGAATTGTTCGAGGGTTTTGGCCATCACTTCTACGGGTACGATGAAGGATGCGATTTGTCGGTATTTTATAGTCACGCCGTTGCCTTGGGAGATTTGAATGGGGCCGCGGGAGAGGGTGCCGCGTTTGTGGTGAAATTATGTGAGATGTGCATTAGGTTGGGTGACTTTTTGCGATTCAGCATCGCTTGGAGGCATGTCGATATCTGTAACTTGGAGATTTGGTATTGAGAGAGCGGTTGATGTTGCATTTTTGACAAAGGAAAGGATGAGTGTAACAATAGCCCAAGCTAGTAGTTTCGATAGGAACATGTCAAGCTTTAATACCCTGTTGGGAACGAAAGCGGGAGAAGTTGCAAAAAATTGATACCACTGATGCTCGAGATTCAACTTGAAAAGTTGCTGGGGTAGACTTCACGCATCAATCAACTAGGGATAAGCGCCTGGCGGATATTGGTATTCGATGTCGCAGTCACTGTTCATGCGCATGATTCCCTGAAATACCGGAAAATATTGTCGGCTCTAGGCTTGCGCAAGGGTATTGTTGGAAAGATGCGTTTATGGAAACGGTTTCGATGTTGGCATCCGCTCTTTTTTTAATTCCATATAAGCATTCACCTGCCCGTATATCAAAGATTGAGTCAGAATCTGTAGGTGACTATCATTGGCAATGTCCTATGAGTTGAGCTGATGAATGCGGCACCGTGCAACGCGTGCGCATAAAACTTGCCAGCACCCGATGGAGGTACTCGATGTATTTCTGTCATATGTTATTTACGGTCATAAATCCGAGAGTCGAAAGCTGCATTGCCAGTGACCGAGAAGCATGGAGCGACTATCAGCGTATCTACTCCTTTCAAATTCGTTACCCTTGTGCCATCAATAGCGCCCCTGAGCCTCAATGTCCATCCGAAGCCTTTAACGTATCTGCTTATTAGGAGATCCTACTCGTGCCGATTATTGTCTCTTGAAACGATCGATGAAGATTAGTATTTACGTTTTGGGCGATTTCCACAAGAGATGAAAATAGCAAGTCAAGGACGATCTCTCTTACTTATCCCAAACCCGCTGATACAAAAAAGTAAGGTTTACGGTTTGTCCACGGCACACGTACATCATATACTGTTGGCATTGTTCGTCGTCAAAATAATGGATGAAGTCACGCGATGCCCGAAGCCAGGAGATGTACGCAGCTAGTGACTCATGATCGCTAAGAACCTCAAGATCTTAAGTCTTGTACTGTCTCGCAAATCCTGTGCAATTCCAATAAGCGTCAAAAGTAGTCTATGCTGTCGCTTCCTAGAGTCGTCACCTCAAGCTGATGCTAATCTTGGCAGCTTCTAGGTCAGCAAAAAAGCAAAAGATAATGGTGAACAGGGTGGGACTACACAGGTCAGATGATAAATTAGAACAAAGGATAGCATGATTGAACGTACTTCGAACCCACGCTCTTTCGAACTACGGAAGTTGCTTGAGAGAAGCTCTACATTTGCCTAAACGTAGCGCCATAACCACTCTATCTCAGATTAGAGGATGATTTTGTAAAATAGAATGGAGTTGAACGCACCGGCCACCTGTCCATAATAAATTG
This sequence comes from Lecanoromycetidae sp. Uapishka_2, assembly GCA_035521555.1. Taxonomy (NCBI): domain Eukaryota; kingdom Fungi; phylum Ascomycota; class Lecanoromycetes; species Lecanoromycetidae sp. Uapishka_2. The sequence goes on from JASZXT010000098.1 coordinate 54,030, forward strand.
AACGTGACTAAAAAATGATATGTCCCTACGTAACAAAATCAGCTGTAGGCCTACGTACTTTCGTACTTCTCCTTGCCGAGGTCAGTAGGATGACCGACGCTAGTTGTGTAGCTTTTGTTATCGATAAGGAAATGCGTCACATAACAAAAAGTTTTTGGTCTGACTCTTCTCGCCGTTATGATCCCCTCTGGTCACGACTGAAGTTTTACTGCACCACACATTCTTGGATTCTTGTACTACACAATTTTGTCTTTTACCTCCACCAGCTAGCCTGGAATCGCAGCCTATCATGGCGGATCGAGCAACCAATGAGTATCTAAATACCGAACGTGCTAAAAACGATGAAAATGACCTCTTCGCTGCAATTGGTCAGAGAGTCCTGGGACTTAACCTTGGAGATCAAGAAGAACCTGCGGAGGACGAGCGTGTCAGAATTGGCGACGAGATCGAGAGCATGTGCATGAATTGTCATAAAGATGTAGGCTTCTCTCGTATATTTTCTTAACTGGGTCCTGACTACTGGAAGGGTGTCACACGACTACTTTTCACCAAAATTCCCTTCTTCCGCGAGATTGTATTGATGTCCTTTTATTGTGAACATTGCGGCCTCAAGAACAACGAGGTTCAACCAGCGGGTGAAATTCAACAGCAAGGTGTCAAGTACACATTCAAACTTGATCAAAGCGATGATTTGGAACGTCAAATCGTCAAGAGCGATACATGTACTTTACGCATCGAGGATATTGACCTTGAGGTGCCAGCAGGCCGTGGGCGTCTCACTAACGTCGAAGGCATTCTTGCTGAAGTACTCAAGGACCTCGAGGCTGGCCAGAAAAAGAGAAAGAAAGAAGACCGAGAGATGTTCGAAAAGATTGAGGCCGTTGCACAATCTTTGGTCAGGATGATTAACAGCGCAAATTGCACTATCTCCCTCGACGATCCAGCTGGTAATTCCTGGATTGAGCCAGCGACGAGTGATTCTACGGCGAAAGGCAAATACACGCGTCAGCAATATCCTCGAACATCACAGCAGAACGCCGATCTTGGGCTAGGCGAGAGCCAAATCGACGGAGCAGTCGCTAATGCAGCTGATGATGGTGGTGGAATGGATGATGTTGATATTGTCGAAGGCAAGGCTTATGAATTGCCGATCGAATGTCCTGGCTGCACTTATCCCGCCATAATGATTATGCAAATGGTCAACATTCCCTACTTTCAGCAAGTCATTCTCTCAACGACACAATGTTCGCACTGCGGATATCGTACCAATGACGTGAAGACTGGGGGAGAGGTCCCGGAGATGGGCAAGCGAATATTTCTGCATGTCAAGGATGCCAAAGATCTTAGCCGTGACATCCTGAAGTCTGAGACATGCCTGCTTAAGATTGATGAGTGCAATGTAGAGGTACGTATCTCTTTCGAGTCTCTTTGACTATACTCATGTTTTGCTGATTCTGAGACATAGGTTCAACCAGGAACGATGGGTGGTCGCTTCACTACAATCGAGGGCCTACTCACGCAGATTCGTGATGACTTGAAAACGTCCATCTACGATATCGGTGAGGATGACGCCCCAACGGATTCAATGCCCGAGCCGTCAAAACAGGGATGGAAAAAATTCTTTGCACAGATGGACAAAGCTATTGGAGGCGATATTGAATTCACCATCGTAATGGAGGATCCTCTGGCTAACAGCTACTGCCAAACTTTCGGTGAGCCAGGCGAAGATCCCAATGTACGGATCGAAGAGTATGAGCGTACTGAGGAGGAAGAGGATGATCTTGGACACGCTGATATGAAGACTCACCTTAATGAGGACGGAGAATACGTGAGGGAGCCGCCGAAGAAGGGCAAAGAGGCGTTGAAGGAGATCATTGGTGGGGCGGAGACGAAGCTAGATTGATCCGATGTTGATGGCGAGGAGTTTGCAAAGTCGCTGCAAGACGGCTAAGGGCTGATAAGACCTAATGAACGAGGATGGAATCATTCGAGTCTCTCCTTATCAAAGCATGCAGTCAATAGTGAAGCATAACGTCGAGGTAAGGAACATCTGCTGCTCCTCCAACAAACGAGAGTATAGCTGACGAGCAAAGCAGTACGTTGATCTCTGCGAATAGCAGTCGAGTCAGGCAGGCGAAAGCTGCATCATTAGCTCCATAGATCTGATCAAATGAAATAATCCCGTTCAAGCATAAACAATGGAATCAATAGGAGTCACTGCCCGGCAAGTGTAGGTCATACATAGCAACTTGTCTTCCAGTTCCTGAATGCAAACCACTGGAAATGAGAGATATAGCTGAGAATGCTCTGGCGGTACAAACACTGAACATACTTAGAATTTCTCATGAAAGTGAAAGACTGAAAGTGACCATCATGAACTGTACCACTATCGCTGCAATCCAAACTTCCCAACAAACCATCTATACCATCTTTGGCATAACGCAAAACCACTCAACATCTGACATCCCATTCTCAGTCCACCAAACTCTTTGCAAACTATCTAAAAACCTCTTCATGGCACCACATATAGTGATGACCACAATGGGGCCCAACTATGTCTACGCA